>OMNZ01097566.1:0-10472 GCA_900303255.1 Lesueurigobius sanzi | reverse complement strand
GGGCTTAGCTGGAGGCGGAAAGTAGATCCCTATCTATTTCTATTGTAGCTATCGTCGCAGTCACAATAAACAAATGTCTAACTGGAAATAGCAGATAAAACCTTATTTTATCGTCTCAAATGTTGTTCCTCTTGTTCTTGCTCCTTAAGCCACAACAGGACCACATTATTTACTTGTAGTTTTACACTTATAACCTCTAGTTTTAGTTTAGTCTCTTGCTCACTTCCTGCCTCCAGCTGATGTCACTGATGATGTAAGCAGTGAAAGGGTCTATTCAAAAGCTAAACAAGTTATTCATAATTGCTTCTGAACAAATCTTCAACTACTATATCAACAAAACAAATTTAGACCTGGCTCTTTCCATTATTCAGATTTTGTCGCAGAAAATAGCAAATTTTGGCATTTTGTACACATAAAATGCCCTGTTTTAAAATGAAAAGAAATAAAAGAAAACTTTCAATACAGTTCTTTCTCATATATAAGTTAGTAATAAACAGAAAAACATTCAAATGAATACCTTCAACTTCTGCAGCGCCTCGTCTTAAACACTACACTTTCTTCAGCCCTCAATGCAGTGACCAAAACTGCCATATCAGTCTTTTCTCCCTGATTTCTTTCGTTATCTGGCCTCTGTGACACAAACCACTGCTTACACAAGTTGTTGAAACAGCGCGTCTCAATATAATTCGACTGTCGTAATGCAGCCTCTAACATGCCCCGACACCCGCATCACCTCTGTCATTATCCCACGAGAAACTGCCGATTAGCTCCTTCATAGACGACCATTATGCGCAAAGTATAAAACATTTCGCCTCGTAAAAGTCACCTGGGTGGAAAGTCCCGGGGAGCAGCAGACTGGAGATGATCATTTGGGGTTTTGCTCAAATTGATGGGAGCTTGTTGACTGTGTTTATTGCTGTGCCAGTCTGGATTTCCCTTGTAAAAAAAAAAAAAGAGAAAAAAGAAACTCCTCGGCAGCGTAGCCCGGAGCAGAGGCGGTCGGCATGGCATTACAATAACTTAAGTAACTATTTGGGTAAATTGCTCTGTAAAACCATGGCTTCTTAAAGATACGTTTTAATTGAGCTCATCTTTACTTTTCATTTGCTCACAATGGTGTATTCACTCAAGCAGTCATTTTACCCAGCTGTACGTTCAAAGCACCTTCATTGTTGTTATGTGCAGTTAGGCTTTGGGCCACCGCAGTGATGCATTCACTGGGTAATTTTGGAATAGATTTAGCTCTGTTATTATGAGCTGTTTGTGAATATACTGTAATATCAGGAGTAGTAGTTTATTCGGACTCAATAAGAAAAAGAGAAGTTTCCGTTGCTTATGGTATACATAAACCATACAATCCACAATCCTTACTCATAATTTGTGACTGAAGGGTTTAGGCTGAAGTTAAACTTATTTTGCCTAAAGGTGGCCACACACTAAAGGATTTTAAATCTGTGCACAGACCACACACACTTAAGGACAGACATGAGGACACACATACACACACACACACACACATGAGGAGTCCCACCACAGATCATGCCATGAGAGAAAGTTTTCATTGAGCCATGCCTCATTGCCTCCTCAGACTAAAAAACTGGCTAAAAATCATCTAGTGTGTGTCCAGCTTAACCCTGTACACAATTAAAGATCCAGTCTATGGAGAGATTGGCTTTTATTTTGAGACGCAAAGAACATTTGTACCACCAGTACTGGTCGAAATGGACTTCTTTTAGTCAAGGACGTTTCGAGCAGTGCCCCCTTTAGCTTTCTTTAGAAATAAAAAGTAAAGCTTCCACAATTAGAGCAACAAGGCCCTTCCAAAAACAACGTAGTTATATAAAAACTGAAAACAGTATCAAGTCACCAAATCAGAAGTAAATAAAATATTGGGTACAATTGAAAAAATATATCATACAGTAAATTCTAAAACATCCTGTTCATTCTTTGTGTTTCCTTTAACCACATTGAACTGATGTATGTGGCTCAAAATGCATTTTTCTCACATTGGAGTGACGACATCTCCACTTAAAATAAGATAAGATAATACCTTATTGATCACACAGTGGAGAAATTCACGTGTTACAACAGCTAGTGAGAAAGTGACTTTTTGCACTAAAAATTAGATATTGAATCCAAATTTACTTGAAAATATATGCTTTTTCTTATTTTTAGTGCAAAAATACTTGTTCCATTGGCAGATAATTTTACTTGGCAAGTCAAAATTACTCAGAATAAGGTCATATATTCTGAATTCAAGCAAATTTAACTTATCAAGATATCGCTTTTTGCAGTGTATATAGTAATGTCTCTTAGCGTCTCTCTCCAAATAAACTATACAAGCATCTCTTATGCATCTAGAGACACCACATTTGCTAGAATTTGCCAGAATCTGAATATACATGTTTTTGTGTTTGTTTACATATAACTGGAATTTTTAAAGATTTTTTTTTCTGTAAAATGCCTTATTTCCATGTGGAAATGTTAAATCATTCAAATTTGCTATTCATGTTTTCCTCAATTTCTGCCAGTAATCGAGTTAAAGCTCAAATGTTCTTCCATACCCCCCTAAATTTGTTATTAATATGCAATTGTAATTAGATTTTTCTCCCCTTTTTCTCATGCTAACTTATTTATTAGCATGAGAAACTGCATAAAAATATATTGTTCATAAAAGAAAAGTGTTGTTATTTTGTTCTTTTGGCATTGAGTCTACGTTGTTTATCCCTCCCATAAATCAAAAGTATCTTGAGCAACATCTATAAAGTACTTTTACTACTGTGTCGCAGTTATTTTGAAACATGAACACGTCTGATATAGATTTTCATTGCTCTTGGCACCTCTCCCTCAGATAAAAGTCGTGAAGCGCGGCGTGTTTGGGCAGCGGCGGCTCCGCTCTGCAGCTGTGCGCCTCCATCACTGTTTTATAATGAGGAGTCTGCCGTTAGCCACCAGCACTAACGCTAACGGATCATGTGCGCGGCAAGAGGAGGCTTTATCCACCTATTAGGCTAATGTAACGGAGTCGGCTAATCCCAGCGCCGCCACTGCAGGGGGCACGGTGCACGTTTGACCCGCACTAACAAGAGAGAGAGTTACAAAAGTTAAATTAAATATACATTAGAGAAGAGACACGTGTGTCGTTAGCAAAGTAGTGGGGGAGCTCTCTTCACAAATGCCCATAACTTGAACAATCATTGCATTCATGTTATGATGTTATGAATATGGAAAAGTGAAAACAGTAAACCCAACAGCGGTTTTTCATTCCTGGTCTAGAATTAGATTTATTTTGTATTTATTTATTTAGTTTATTTATAATTACAGTATGACAAACTGATAAACAACATAACCATGCAGCTGGTTTCTTTCCAGGCACCGAAGAAAACAATCAACACATCTTTTACTACACACCTATTATATATCGAAAAGGAGTGAGTGGATGTAAAAAACTAAACATTAAATTAAGATTTTTGTTTAATTTTCCCCAAACGCTGCTCCCTCCTTAACACCAGGTTATGTTTTTAGCCAATTAGAAGTTATTAGAGTTAACCACACCATCCCTCCTGTAAAAACAAACAAACAAACAAACCAAAAGCATGACCAAGGGAGTTATTATGATCGATTATGATAACGATTATGAAATAAACTGAAATTTCCAATAAAAAAATACTCGTTTTCATGCATTAAAACAAATTGGATCTTTCTGTTCCTCTCAGTGGACATATCCTGCATGACTGTGGCTTACCTTTGCCACATCAGTGTTGGTTATTCCCATTGTATAACTTTAAATAATGTCTATGTCTGGAAAAAAAGACAATTGATGAGTAAGTACTGCTCTAGCATGTGGGTCGAAGCGCCCTCTGGTGGCAGCAGGGCAATTTAAAAAGCAAAACACAAGCCACCACTTTCAGCCAACGGCAATGATGACAAATCGATGGCACCGTCATAAACACAGTTTGAGCGGAGAACTGATCAGAGCGGCTCCAGCGATGGTTTATGGACTTAAGAAATGTGGATGCAACCTATTACGCAACACAATCCAGGAAATACAGCTTAGAGTGCTTCCGATATTGAAAAAAAATACAAAAATGCCCATATGTAGCACAGATCATTTACCTCCGCTTGTGTTGCTTGATTTTGTTGCTCATTGTTTTGTTAGGAGGATGTGTGTCATGTATGCACAGATCTTCCCAATAGCAAATCAGCTGTTTAATTTAATATCCAGTACCGCCTTCCAGTGCATAAAACGTCCAATGTAGCAGGACGTGGCGGCCTGTTCTGACAAGTCCTTCACAGTGTCGCGTCTAAAATGATTTTCCCCATTTCTCTCTTTCTTTCTGCCCCCTCCCCTCGTGTTCCCCACTAACTCTCCAACTCTGCTGGCCTGGCATATTCCACGCCGCTTAATGCCAAATTAGGCCGCCGCTCTTTTATTTTAAATGAGAAAAAGCCAAAAGAGTGCTGACGATCTTGATTAGTCCGAGAAGAGAAGGGGAGCGAGGAGGGCGAGCCAAAATTAAACGGTATTATAGGACATAGAACAGCACATTAATGCCATCCGCTACAATTGGCGCTAATTGGCAGATAATCCATGGGCCGTGGCTGGGTTGAGGACAGGACCAAACCGGCATTTGCCTCCTCTCTCTCTCACCCCCCCCCTCCCTCCTCTCACTCTGCCCCGTACACTGCCGGGATGGGGGTCAGAGAAAGGGGCAGGAGCAGGAAGAGTGGGGGCTGGCTGAGCGTAGGATTATAGCTGGTATTGTTGGCTCTTTCCATCGGAACATGACCTTGACAAAGACTTTTAGTTCAGCCCACTCCCTCGCGACTGTCCCGCCTTCATTTGACCACAATGTGTTCACAGTAATGGAGGTTTGTAGCTCCGGAGCGGCTTGATAGATGAGACAAGCCGTCATTTTTAGCGGGATGGTCTGACACCTTTCTGATGGTCCTGGGAACCACATTTACCAAAATAAGTCATCATTAAGCTGTCCTAACCTTGAATTAGCGTTATACTCAAAGTAACAATACAGGATTTATGTTTTAGCACTGCATCTAAAAGTTTTTTTTACACCAAATACCAAAAAAAGATGTTCTTTCACTTTGATATTGAGCAGTTGACAACAAACCAGTCACAACTGTGTCCCTCAAATTGAATTTATCATATACAGTAGATCATGGTTCCTTGTTTTCTTCTGTTTTTTGACACCAGACGGATAAATTCTCTTGGACACAATGGCCTCTGTTTGTAACATGCATTTTCTTCCACGCTACTTCTTAAAATGAACCTGACCAATCATCACAAGGTCAGGTCCAATGTCCTCTAGGTTGCCAGTGTGTGATGTAATTACAAACAAATGGATGACAGGAGAGATTACTGGATGTGCACATGTAATCTTTATTGACAATAATTCTGGACACTCAAAGGCGCTTTACGCAGCGTTATTCATTCTCCGAATCCCAGCTCCTGCATGTGCACACACTGTTGCTGTGTGCACATGCAGGAGACACTTCACCCAAGTTGCCTAGCTTTGAGTACCTTCTCTAGGTAGAAAAGCGCTACTATATAGATAGTAAATAAATAAAATAAAAATAAAATTTCCCCAGCGATCTTCCATCCAAGACCAGTGACCAGGCCGTACCCTGCTTAGCTTCCGAGATCTGTGTTTCAAATTATGTTTCTGATACATGGTACACACACACACAAAACAAAAAAAACAAAAAAACATTCAAGCTATTTGAAAAGGAGGAAGTAAAACTGCTTCACCCTTTTTTCAATATTATTAAAAAAAAATAACATACTGTACATACACACATACATGAATGGATCCTTCTAGTCATCTGTTGACCCAAAGTCATAGAAAGTAATACACAGTTTTGTCATGTACAGTAATTGTACCAGCAACATGTACAGAGGGGTTGCCAGATTGGGGACCCTCTAGTGGCCAGCTGCTTAGTCTGTTCATAGGCCTGGGCCGGCCCTGACCAGGATGAAGATCTAGTTTCTAGATCTGCAGGGGTGCCCAAAGTTTTTTCCATGAGGGGACAAAAGGCTGTGGAGGGCCAAAATTAGCGAGCGAAGGGCCAAACACAATACTGTTGAATAAAGACCAAATGCTCACAGATCTATGATTAAATACTTTACTGCGCTAATGAGTAGAACATGCTGTGTTGGTGTCTTTAGTAACTGTCGATTTAAAGCACAAATGAATACTTACAAATCTAAGCATCATCTCACAGGCCAAATTCAACCGCTTGGAGGGCCGAATTAGGGGCCCCACTCATCTAGAACAACAAATGAAGGGTTCATTTGCAAAAGCAGATATCTCTGTTTTGAATTCTTTGCCAAATTGTTCTAGATTTGTATCACCTTGCTCTACAGGTGACACAAGTAAAACTAAAGTTGAATCAGTTTGACCAAGAACAAGTAACTTAATATGTCTGATCCACTAATATAGGTCTGGTCATTTTAAAAAAAGCTACACAAAGGGAAAATCACAAGCAAATGTTGATTTTTGCAAATGGCACTTATTTGTTTTTGCAAATGAACTCTTCAAAGACAGCATGAGGACTGAACCAGTTCTTAACAAAAATTACACCCTATTTGTTTTCAAAATTCGCAGCTACATTTTTACACACTAAAACAGTATGGCTTGTCTGAATGTGCCAAAAAAAGCCTGCTGACCCGCTGTGCTGTGGGAAAGCCTGTAGATGCGATGTGTTTTGAGAATAGCTCTGATAATCTGGTCCTAATCCTTTAATTGCGAGTCGGTGCAGAGGTGCAGAGGCCACAAAGCAGCCGCAGGAAGGGACTCGGACAGAAGGGGTCCTACAGAGAGGAGCACCGCGGGCTGACCTCCAACCACTGCCCAACAACCAACCCAGCAGAGCAGGGCTGCACCATGTGGGGAAACTATGTGCTCTTCCATTATGTGTTTACTATGGCCAGGAATTGTACGTCATTTCTTATGTCATCAAACTGTGTCCAAACAAAACTTAAAAAATACAAAATCAGGACTGAAACAAGGATAACCTGGAAGAGAAATCTGAAACTGACCCACATGCAATTCAGCTTGTTTTGATGTGGCCACTGCATCACCTAATATTGCAAAAAATGAAAATTTAGCCCTAACCTTCAGTGAACACTGTTTTATTTTTCAGGTTTTGCTTTTAACATGAATAAAACATAAAAGTTTACCTTAATTTGATTTTTTAAACACATTCTGATTGAGAGAAAAGTAAATACTTCAATGCCCAATGCTCAACATCTGAATTACTGTCTGCGTTCTACTCATAAACTAACTGGAAATACTGTAGGTTTTGCTCGTAAAACCCTCAAAGATGCAGCAAACTCTACACAAATCTGATACAGTGTAAAGAAGGAGTCTAGGAACAAGACTCCTGAATAAATCAATTTCAAATAAAACGTAATAATGCTAAGGGGAACGTGAGCTGGGATTAGACCGTCGTGAGACTGACAGGTTCGTTTTAATTCTGTAATAGTAAGGGAAATTACATACATGACATACTGTACATAGTTTTTGAAATATTTGTTCACTTACTGTATGTTTGGTATTTCAAATTAACAAAAGCTCAGTTGTTCTCAGGGCTGGAAAACCATCACAATATGTTGATAGAGGCTCTATTTTTATTTTTGAATCGTTTTGCACCCCCATGTGTGTTATCTTAAGAGCTGTTGTAACAAGTGCATTTCTTATTATCTTATCTTAATTTTGATACTTAATTATGACCAATAATCACATGTATTTCAGGAGAGACACTGCAGTTGAATAGGGAAGCATTTTAAATTGAGTGATGTCAATTTGAGACTTTTGCTGTATATTACTGATATTAATATGAGAAAAAAATGTATTGCAAGTTTTCTGTCATTTTATGTTTTCCTCCAAAAAATAAGGAATTTTATGTGTAAAATTGGCCAAAATTGCCTATATATTTGACAAATAAATCGAAATAATGAATAGAGACAGATTTTAATTCATAGTTTTATTTTGTTGGTATGTTAATTACAAAGATGTGTTTAGAGGGGACTTTGGATATCTTGTTTAGTTTTTGAATAAACTAGTAATAAACTAATAAACGGGAATTAACTATTGAAAAATCCCTTCAAAATATCGTTTAAGTCCAAGACTGCAAAGGTTGGAGTTGCAGTGTGAGAAAATGCATTTTTGTCATTGAAGTTACAGTTTCCCATGTAATTCTATGGAGAAACACTGAATTACACTCCTCATTGTAAAGATGAGGTCATTTATTTGTTTCCAGGTGAAAGTATATCATGTTAAGAGAGAAAACTCGCCCAAAATCTGGAACGTGAACACATGTAGCCTGCAGTGTCTCCCCTTAAATCACTTACAAGAGCGCTGTGCTGTAACGTCTCCATAAACACCCATCGAAGCTCGGTCATAAAGAATCCCCCGTCTCCACCTGGGCCCGGGCGTTTTTCAGTGTCCCCTTTCACCGTGGCCCTTGGCTGTGAACGCTCCCGTGCTAAAGAGCCAACCGCCTCTTACGCTACATCCGAGAGCGACCCACTTGTGTTTGAACATTTCCCCCATTTGCATGAAAAAAAAACAAAACAAAAAAAACGTCCCAGAACCAAAACTGTAACTTGTGAACTGATCAAAAGCCCTTTGACACTGGAGAGGCGCCTGGTGTGGAGGGAGGGGGCGGCGGTGGCCTTGGAGGTTCAAAAAGCACCAGTGGGTTTTATTCTCTGGAGTCCGGACTATAGGGTCTCTGCACTTGAGTCCAGATCTGAGCCTGGTCCCATTCAGTGGAATTCCTCGGGAGCGCTTTTAGACCCCCTCGTCACACACACACACACACACACACACACACACACACACACAGGCAGCCTTTCATGTCCCGCTGTGTAGGCTTCTGTGGAGTGTAGGCATGTCCCGCTATTGTAGACAGAGGAGAGCGGAGAGTAATATTGTTATTGCCGAAAATAATTAAGATATAATATAATAGATATAATAGAAGTAGCCATTCGAACTGTTATCCGAGTGTAAAATGTTGGTGATTTGGTTCATGTTAAATCCTAAACAACTTGGACTATTTCAGCGCAACTGCCTTAATGTTGTTACAAACTGCAAAAAATGATATCTTAATGAGTGCAAATTTCTGGATTTAAGAATAGACATTAATTTGAGTAATTCTGTCTTGTTAGGTAAAAATATCTGCCAATTTGTACAATTGAATCATATTTTAGGTACAATGAGATGTTATCTTATTCTATTTGCAGAAAGTCTTCCATATTTCATTAGCAGATCATTTTACTTACCTGCTCAAGTGTGGTTTAAGTAAAGTTTATGTTTAATTTCATTATTTGTCATTATGTTAAATTATACTATTTCAAAGTAGAATGTCAAAGGGAAGAGGCAGTGTATTTTGCGTTAGTGTATTTTAGTTAAAAATAAAACAAAAAAACACTAAATTATTATTATTATTTATTTTTTTCGGGACTCGACACATTAATCACAGGAACTTCATTTATATTTTTTATTCAAGAAGAGGCACATTATCCAAAATTGAAAAAGCTATATTCCCAACCAGTTAACAACAGCATTATACATTTATAGATTCTATGAAAACAAAGTCACTCATCTGACAGATTCTTCCCATTTTCCTCTCAAAATCTTCAATTAGTAGAAGTACATGAAAAGTTTCTTGAGGGAGACACTGCAGGTGAATAAGGGGGAAATTTGAATTGAGTGATATCAATTTGAAATCTTTGAATATGAGAAGAAAATGTATTGTTTTCATGACCTAAACTGCTTAGATTGTCAGCGACGGAATCTAAATATTGAATAAAGCCAGATTTAAATGTATGGTTTTATTTTGTTGATGTAGTGGTTACAAAGAGGAGGGGATTTTGGATATCTTGTTTAGGTTTTGTTTTTGGGACTTCAAAGCTCAATAAATCAGACTAGGAATGAAATATTGAAAAATCTTGAATTGTTAAGTACAAGACTGGGAAGTTTGTAGTCTGCAGGAGCTACTAAAGTGGAGATGTTGTCACCACAATGTGACAAAAATTGTCATAGTAGTTACGATTCCCCTATAGTTCTATGGAGAAACATTGAATCACAATAATTACACTCCTTATTGTAACGTTTAGGTCATTTATGTGTTTCCAGGTGAAAATGTGTATGTTAAGAGAATAACCAGGACCAAAACCTGTAAATTTTTAAAATAAATTCAAGTTTTGCCTGCAGTGTCTCCCATTATATAAGCTATACATATATTCCTGTCCTCTTTGTTTTTCTGGACTGTGATGTTATTCTGTTTTAGTCTTTGCACATTCCGGTTTGCGCGAAAACACTTCAACAAGACTTGCTTTTATTGGACCGCGAACGCTACTCAAAATTTGTGCTCGAGACGTGAAACCAAAGTCAAGATCAGCCCCACCAGGGAAAAGAAACACTTCTTAAATAAAGCCCAAACGGGTC
>OMNZ01097565.1:23408-45777 GCA_900303255.1 Lesueurigobius sanzi | reverse complement strand
CTTCTTTCTCTCTCCCTCCTCTCTCTTTCTCTCTCTCTTCTTTTTCTTTCTCTCCTTCCTCTCCCTCTCTACTTCCTCTCTCTCTGTCTCTCTTCTTTCTCTCTCTTCTTTTTCTTTCTCTCCTTCCTCTCTCCTTCCTCTCTCTCTCTCCTCCTGTCCTATCTTTCCATGTACTTCCTGAATGCAATCTTTGTGTTCCGTGAATTAGCCTCTATGCTACAGTTGGCTAATCCCTCCTCTCGTGTGCACCGTTGGGCCTCTTTGGATCCCCTCCCTGTGGACCCGTTGCGTCCCCGGTCTCTTTTGTCACGCTACATCGACTTTAACAATATAATTAAGAAAACCCAGCGGACGATTTGTGTTTTCGAGCAGACAAATTCCCCCCACTGAGGGATTTGAACTTGGAGGCAAAGGATGAGGTTAGGAAAAAGCCTGTATTTGTTGTATATGGGAAACATATTATGGGGAGTTCAAGGTTGCCAGATGCTACACTGTGGAAATGTACCTTTGTGATTTAAGCGCGTGGACATTGTTTTGGTTCACTTACTGTAAATCCTTTAGGAGATACAGTTTTTACAGTATTTTCAGCAATTGCACATGGCTGTGGTTTGGGATCTTCCTTTATACAGTAAAGAAACATGCACACATGTATTAATAATAATAATAATAATGCATCGGTTTTATATAGCGCTTTTCTGGACACTCAAAGACGCTTTACATGGCATTATTCTTTCACTCCACACTTGTATTAAGCAGCTAAAATAATAAAATAGGTCATAATCTCAGATGGAACAGAGGCTAATGCAACTCTATGGGAGAAAACAGAAACCTCATTCTTCAGTCTTCATCTGTACTCTGTAGTTGAAGTGTAGGACGTTTTGCTCTTCATCCAAAGAGCTTCGTCAGCACTGCGCTTGGACGCCAGTGGAGCTTATAAAGACCACTCAGTGCTGACGAAGCTCTTTGGACTAAGATCGAAACGTCCTACACTTCAACTACAGAGTACAGATGAAGACTGAATAATCTTTGCCTACGATGGACAACTCCTGCACGACTGAGAACTTACACAGGCAGGTTACTCCACAACTTCTTTAACAAATGCTGAATTATGGATGTACTCTCTACCTAATAGTGAGACATGGACCTGGAGAGGAGCAAAGTGGTGGAAATACAGTACACAGAACAAAGAATGCTAACTAGCATGCTAATAAAAAATATTAGCCTCATGCTACATGCCAACGGCTGTTTTTTCACTTCTATTGGACAATTTGCTGTGTCAAACCCCTCATAAGAACTCGGTTTTGACTTAATGTGTGTGCTGAATACGCTTTTAGTCCACCGGAAAACATTTAAAAATAATGACTACCATAACAGACTTCCTTCCCCCTTGGCAAGCCACGCTTCAGTATGACACACTGCTGTCTGTATCTAGAGCGGGAGTGCCCAAAGTTTTATCCATGGAAGGCCAAACTAGGCAACAGGGGGCCAAATTAGCGAGCGAAGGGCCAAACGCAATACTGCTTCACATGTAAAGACCAAATTTAAACAGCTGTATCTTTTTACATCCTGCTGTTTTGGCAACCCTGATATAGGGACTCTTTCGAATGTTGTGATATCACATGAACACAGCAATATACTGTATTTCAAGCCTGTTTCAAGGATATAACACAGCATTTAAAATACTTTTCCACTTTGGCAAATATTCAACTCAACAACAGCTGCAGAGTAGATGCAGTAGTAGTTTTAGATCATAGTTAGTAGCTGGATTATTTGCTAAATCAGTAGTGGAATTAGTAATGGTTAAAGTAGATGTAGAAGGGGAAGTAGTGGTGGGAACAGTAGCAGTAGAAGAAATAGCAGTAGCAGTAGTTATTGTAGTCGTGGTTCCTGCGGTAGTTGTAGGTTTTTTTTTTTAATATTCCCCATATGAAAGTCTCCATCCTACATCCAGAATTGTGCATACAACAATGCAATAAATTCCCATCAAATCTGAACATCCAGGTGAGATATAGTTGTTCTCCAGCAGGTGGTAGTATTATCTCTTCAAAAGTTCGACAAAACTCGAGACCTTCTGCATGTAGAGAGGGTATTGTTATGTTTTTGATATTGAGTTCCTTTTATTTCCACATTTTTTCTATCTATTCTTTATTATTTGTCTCCCACTCTCTCTCTCTCTTTGTGTTAAAATTTTAATGCAGGAAGTAAATCTCTTCTGTGCACATCCTTTTTGGGCAAACCCTCTGATCTATAAAAGATGTTGATGCCTGTTATAAATTCACACAATAATGCAATGCGGCTCTGTAATAACGGCGTGTTGTTTTGTTCGGCAGGCTGACCATCGCCGCCGAATGCCCCATGCAGCTAGAGGACTTCCCCATGGACGCTCACGCCTGCCCCCTCAAGTTTGGGAGCTGTAAGTACACAAGAACGCGCTAAAATACTGTTGAATTAAGCCGTAATTACGCAGATTAGGTTCATAAATCCCCCGGCGTGTAAAAAGCCCTGTTCGTTTTGAGTAGGTTTCAGATTGGCTGCTGAAGGTGGAGCTTGAGTGGCAACGTGCAATCAGCGACTGACAATTAAATGAATCAGTTGGGGTAAACAGAGTAATTGTTAATTGGGTGTGATGCAGCACAGCAACTAGTTTTACTTTGCTTACTTACAATTTTTATTCAACGGCACATCATGTTGTTATACTGTATTAGATGGATGCAGGTATAATACTGGGGTTATGGAAGAAAATAAAATGGAATATACTGTATATGTTGCAAATGATAATTATTTAAAGGTCTTATACCAGATTTCTTTCTAAAAGTGGAACAAAATTTGTTTTGCCCTCTTTCGGGAAGTTGTAAGAGCAGAGGTTTGCAGAAAAAAATGCTGTGCTGTGCATCTGATTACAAAGTAGGATTTGTATTTTCTGGCTAGTTTTGTTAGCATTTCTGTGACCGCGATCCTGAAAAGTGACCCTACAGGCTGTGAAACTTATTAAATCATGCTGTTGGGATGTTAGAAATGTGTTAAGAGAGTTATGAAGTTTGGACACAACTAACAATGGGCCTCATTTATGAATATTTTCGTAAGAAAAAGTTCTTAAGTACAACTGATTCATGAAGCGTTCTTAAGAAGACAAAACTCTTCTTAAGGAGAGATGCCCCAAATTCATGAACGTGAACATTATCAGGACATTTACATTATATTGGCTATGTAAATACAGAGACACGCCCTATGACCATGACAAGAGCATGAGACAGTACTTATTTACATTTACTCAAGTACATGTGAGTAACGTTTTGAAGTATTTAATATTTGTATGCTCCTATTTTTTTTAAATAGCGTTACTCTTATTGTAAATATCCTCCTGTATTTTGTCTAAAGTCTCTCCTCTGATTACGACAGGTGTGAGTCAGAGCAGCAGCGAGGCTCAGCACTCAGCTGTGAAAGTCTGATTTAGACTAACTATCTCTGCTCTGTACCACCTCTGATCGTTCTCTCAAAAAATATAATTTTAAATGAAATAATTTTTAGAAAAATGTTACTCGTGCTGTGAAAGACTGAGAATTTTTGGGTCCATTTTGACTGTGATAATATTTTAAAACTGCAGATTTTCTGTGAGTAAGACTGTTCTTAGGATTTGTTCTTCCAGAAGAAGAAGTGTTCAGCTAAGAACACATTTTGTGAATACCTAAAAAGTTCTTAAGCCGGCCTTAAGAACAAATTTGTGCGTAAGTTTGTTTCATGAATGAGGCCAAATGTATGCTCCCTGTTTCATTGTTTGTAAAGAATAAAACAGCAGCAAAAGCACAGAGCCTTTTAAAAGGATACAAACAGTGTCATAGAAAATCTACCCTTTTGAGCTTCATGTTATAGCATTGTCAAAAACATACCTTATAATATTTTTGCTTCCTCCACACAGTTTTGAGTAATCCTTTTATTTTTCTTTCATTTTCGTTTTCTTCTTCTAATTCCAAAGTGCTCTGATCTGTATTTCGTGGCCTTTGAGGGAAGACAAAACTGTCCTCCACAATTCTAATGCCAATGATCCATCACCGTTTTATGCTCAAAGTGTGTTCATCATGGCACCATTGATTTGCTAGTATGTTGTTTGCTAAAAAATGATTCATGAAGTGTTCTTAAGAAGACAAAACTCTTCTTAAAGAGAGATGCCCCAAATTCAAAAACACCACTCCCCTCATTATCATGAACTTTACATTATATTGACTCTGTAAATACAAAGACACAACCTTTAATCTTCCATTTATTTCCATTTACTCGAGTACATGTGAGTAACTTTCATTTTATCACATACTTTTTACCTCTATAATATTTTGAAGTGGCAAATAAAACCTAATTCAGTTTTAGACTTCACAATGTTTGAATACATTTTTCCTAAAAACAAATAAAATATTCGATTTGTGTAGTATATTCTTGTGTAGTAAATTTCATATCACATGTTTTGTGACTTTTACAATCAGTACTCAAGTAGTATTGACCTTTTTTGACCTTTTTGTACTTTTTTGTTTGAGCATTTGATATTTGTATGCTTTTTAAAATAGTGTTACTCTATTTGTAAATAGCTTAATCTATTTTGTCTAAAGTCTCCTCCCCTGATCATGACATGTTTGAACCTGCCCAGAGCAGAGTGGCTACTAACGAGCAGCAGCTGTCACATGTGGAACTGTGATTAGACTGTCTCTGCTCTATGATCACTTTCATTCTCTCAAAATATATATTTATTTTTAAATTAAATAATTTGTAGAAAAATGTTACTCATGCTGTGAAAGATTTAGAATTTTTGGGTCCATTTTGACTATGATAATATTCTAAAACTGCAGATTTTTTGTGTGTAAGAGTCTTCCTGACTGTTCTTAGGATTTGCTTCAACTCTTTCAGCTAAGAACAAATCTTGTGAATGCCAAAAAATGTTCTTAAGTCTGCCTTACGAACAAACTTGTGCACAAGTTTGTTTCATGAATGAGGCCCATTGCTCTTTTAGCCTAGTGGGTGAAACTAGCCTGTGGTTTGCTTGTGGGACGTCCCGGTATCGCACTCTCCTTGCACTCTTTGTAATTTGATTGAGGTGGAAAAGTGCCTGTGTTACATGGAGAGTAAGGGTGGGCCGCATCTCAAAAGAGGATCTGGGGATTAGATGTAGATGGTGTGGCACGAGTCCAATCTGTGGATTAAAAAACATCCCCTGTGAGTCATGTGATGTGACTATACAGGGGGCACAGACGGGACAGGGGAAAGGGTCAGAGGAGGGTCAATGTAAGATCATTGGGCCTCATTCATGAAACAAACTTGTGCACAATTTGTTCTTAAGGCCGACTTAAGAACATTTTTGGCATTCACAAATTTGTTCTTAGCTGAAAGAGTTTTTCTAGAAGAACAGTCAGGAGGACTCTCACACACAGAAAATCTGCAGTTTTATAATATTATCACAGTCAAAATGGACCCAAAAATTCTCAGTCTTACACAGCACAAGTAACATTTTTCTAAAAATGATTTCATTTAAAACTGAAAGTGATTTGAGGTGGTATAGAGCAGAGATAGTTAGTGTAAATAAGACTTTCACAGCTGAGGGCTGAAGCTCGTTAGTTGACTCTGAGTCACACCTGTCGTAATCAGAGGAGAGACAAAATACAGGAGGATATTTACAATAATAATAACGGTATAAAATAGTAGCAAACAAATATTAAATACTTCAAAAAGTTACTCACATGTATTCAAGTATATGTAAACGAGTTCTGCCTCATGCTCTTGTCATGCCCATATATGGAAGTTTAGAGGGTGTGTCTTTGTATTTACATAAATAAAATGTAAATGTCCTGATAATGAGTGGCACATTCATGAATTTGGGGCATCTCTCTTTAAGAAGAGATTTGTCTTTGGCTTCGTGACTCAGACCTAAGATTTTCTTAAGTTTTTGCTAAGTTGTACTTAAGAACTTTTTCTAAAGAAAATATTCATGAATGAGGCCCATTGTCCTGATAAAACAGGTCAGAAATCAAGCAGAATAGCACTGGAAAGGCAATGTAGTTTGATCACTGGGGATCTATATGTTGAAATCATAGCTCATAAAATGTAATCTTGGTTTATAACAGTATACTGTACATTACTTCTTAAATTGTAGACGTGTGTTTTTATACATTCCCTACTGTCTGCAAGGTACAACAAAACATTCAAACGTTAGCTTACAGACAGGGAATTGATGTATGCTACTCTCAAACCATGCATGCCAACAGTATAGTTCTTCTATTGAAATACTCTATCTCTGAGTCTGTTAAAATGACATTGGGTTGTTTTTTATTATGATTTCAACTTTGCAAGCTTAGCCAATGCTTATTCAACAAATCATAAAGTAAAAATAAAGTATTTTACATGGCATATGACTAATTCAAAACATATTTGGGTTGTGGCTTGTCATCCTTGAGTGATGGTGGATCCTGCTGCCATATCTGTTGAGAACCACTGAACTAAGTGACTCTTAAAGAAACAGGCCACCATTTTTCCATACTGAGATATGTTCTTACCTGAGCTTAGACGAGTTGATGCGCACCCGTCTGGAATGTCAAAGATGTTGTTAGCATTCTTAGCCTTCTTAGCATATTCCTATCCATAGGAGAGGCTAAATGCTAGCAACATCTTTGGTCTTGACCAGACAGGTACACATCAACTTGTCTAAGCTCAGGAAAGAACATATCTCAGTATGGAAAAACAGTGGCCTGTTCCTTTAATGATAAAGATTCATTACAGATGACATGACAACAGTCGATTTTATGGTCATCATTGTTATCATTGTTCCCTCCTTGACAAACTGCCTGACTGTCCTTGGCAAAACACTTCAAACACAAACAAATGTGCTATAGAATGTATAGATAAAGTGTCTGCATTTCAACCAATCTGTAGTCAATCTCTCTCATCCTAGGAACTATTTTCTGTTAAATGAAATTATTTTTTCATAGCCAGTACAATAGCATTTAACAACAGACATTCAGAAAGTATAAGTGTCCAATAATAAAAGAAAGTTTTGACAAATGCATTCTCAAAATGAGTTAAAGTTGATTTAAAGACTTCCCGTTTCTTTCTATTGGTCACACTGTACTCTCCTCTCCATCTGACAGACTTATGATTTATTGTGCTATTATATCTTGCTGTAAAGTTTGGTCCGCTGAGTGCCAACCTAATCCCATACTCTGGCCCGCTCCTATGCTAATTTTAACCACTGGAAACTGGCCAGGGATATCCTCCGAAAGTTATACCAGCTACTTTTAATTTAATTTAGGTATAGGCAAAATACTGTAGTGAGCAAAAAGCTAAACCTTAGCACACTTCAAAGATGAGGGACAATACCTACTGGCCTGTTTTCCTGGCTTCCTGACTTTAACTTGTAATTTGGAGTTTATAATCCCAAGTTCACACTGGTCATTTAAAGCATGTCTAAGAGCATTAAAAATGTACTGCAAATGCAATACAAACACATACTACATACATAGAGTGTTCTGCATTTGACCCATCCTTCGACCACAGTGCAGCGCCCGTAGACCCATCTTCAGACGTGGAGCCAGGCTCAATCATCTGCTGGAGGATTTTAACCTAATGTGTATGTTTTAGGTTGGTGGAGGGATTTGTGATTTCACAAACTCTGGAAAATACATCAATACAAGAGTCACTTCACTCACGCTCGGCTCGACTCAGATATTGGTCGGCTCGACCAATGACGTGCCTGCGTTGGGGTTTAAGGCGGGACATGTTAGTGTGACGTGGCACCAAGCGCTGAAGAATAATAAACATGGCTACTTCACTTCACTTTATTTCATGTCCCCAATGGGGCAATTAGTTTTACAGCACAAGGGATACATTAAAAACACAACAGAAAAAACGTCATACATTCAAAGTCCAACAAGGTGCCTGAGTGCAAACTTCACCGAAACAGAGTCATTGCCAGTATTACAACTAACGTCTAAGGACTTACTTTTTGATGCCACAATTGACTCTGTTTGAGCTGAAATGCTACTATTTCTGCTTTGAAAAGGGAGCAAAGAGACGTTTGTGCTTTTCTCCGACTGGATTCGGATTACGGCAGGCGGGTACTAACGGGTATTTCACCCAATTATCTTGAAGTATTGTTGTAACGGTCCCTCCCTTTCACGAGCGGATTTAACGGGAGCCATCCCAGATTGATAATGTGTAGAACTCAAATCAGAGTGCTACGTATTGTATATCAATTTGGCACATGCCACGTTAGAGCACCGGAGCACTCGGAGGAAACCTATTCAGACACTGGGAGAAACAGGCAAACTCCACACAGAAAGCCCTGCATAGTCCGGGAATCAAACCTTCTTGCTGTGATCCACTCAGCCAGTACTTTCTCACAGTTTTGTAGATTCAAGCATTGGCTATACAACATTCAGAATATGAAAAACTATAGAAATAAATGATCAACAGTTGGCCCATAAGCCTCTGAAAAATGGTCCTGCGACCCACTTTTGGGTCCGGACCATTGCACTTCTTTTTAGTCCTCATGGTGCGGTGCTGACATTAGGGCTGAACGATTTTGGAAAATAATCTAATTGAGATTTTTTCCCCTCAATATTGTGATTGCCATTTAATATGCAATTATTTTGTCAAAGTCCTCTTTAGGGCTGAACGATTTTAACAAAAAATAAATGTAAATATAATTTAGGGCTGGGGAATTTGCCCAGCCACTTAAAGTGACTGCAGAAATATTGCCCTTTGACCTGGGGGAGTCTGAGAGTCCTGCAGTTTTTTTTTTTTTTATTCAGATGTGATTTCTTTGCATTCATGTGCATTTTAGAAAATAAATTATATTTTGGGCTGCTCCTTTAGCTGCCATCTGTGCTTTTATGGTTTATTTTTTAGGAGAGAGCAAAGGCAGTATGGCCATAAGACAGTGTCAGTGCCCTCTGCTGGACAGTGTGGAATTTCTTCCTTTTAAAACAATCTTGGCTGCCCTCTAGTGGCTGGACAGAGCATTCTTCCTTAAAATGGCATATCTCCTGACAGAAATGGGCTAGAGACTTACTTTTTTCCCCCTTAAAAATCGCATACCATACCATTGTGTAACATCGCGGTATAATCGCAAATGCTTTACTCTGGTTCCCTTACCTCTCAAAACATGTGCAATAGGGTCACAATAGGGTCAATTTGCTTCTCACAGGGAACAAAATGATGGAAAGGGGTGAATGTGAATCCCTAATCTTAACCCTGACCCTTGCCCTAACACGAACCTTAACCAAAGTGTTTGTGGCAGTCTCCTTGTTCAACAACTTCTCCCACCATCATGTAAGAAAGAAATTCACATCCTGGACTCCCCTGAAAATCTACCTGATTAAATAAAGGTCAAGCAGAAGTAGAATCCATTCAAAAATGATCACATGTTCATCGTTTCTATTGTCAGCAGCGTTCTCCGCAGACTTGTGTAACCTTTGCACTGTAATAACCCGAACTCGTGTCAGATTTTGCACGTGGAAAATTACTCATAACACAAATGATCGCACTCAAAACTTGAAAACCATGGCAACTGGCTCGAAGTGTCAAAGCTAAATCGAGAGCTTTCGTGGGGTTTTCAGGGTGCAATGTTTTTTTTTTTCTCGTTCGTGAAACTCACAGCTGGATTACTGTCAGGTGTCAAGGTGTAACAAGTGCCTTTGAGTCCAAAAATAGTTGATTGTACTCTTGCTGGTGTTGAGAAGTGTCATAATGGGCTAAAAATTGCTCAACAAAAACAATTTCACTTGACATTGCACCTTCATCTCCGATTGCCAGTCGCCTACAGGTTAATCATCGTCTATTTGCAGCTAGCGTTAGCATCTTAGCTCGCCAATCCAGGTCGCTGACTTGGCAGGACCGATGTGTGCAGTGGCTAATGTTAGCCTTAATTAGGTCAAAGGGTAAACGGTTTAATTGGGATTGTAGCTTGTAGGTTGAAATAAAGGATTATACTCATGTTTCAGAGCGCAGAAAGTGGAGCTAAAGACTTTGGCGACGAGAGAGAGAGACTGAGCCAAGTTTTAGCCATGTTCACACTTGATGCTCCACGGCTGCCACCTTTAGTGTGAGTAACGCAGCCATGACTTTATATAGAGCAGCAGAGACTGGAAAATAAAATGTTTGAGGGTTTCACAACATCACAAAAACATGTCTATTCTCATCTGTACTATGGGAACTTGTGACTTTGATCAAATTTCCACTTTCCTTTTCTGTACTTTCAAGTTTCAAGTAGCTTTACTGGAGGAGAGGGAAAGAGTAGAGACCCATATAGTTGCTCAAGTAAAAGTATAGAAGTGCTTGTTGAAAATGCTGTTTCCAAAGAACGAACCTTAAGAATATACAGTTGTGCTCATAAGTTTACATATACTTATAATCTTTTGGCCATTTTTCATAGAATATGAATGATAACACTTTTTTTCCCACTTATAGTTAGTGGTTGTGAAAGCCATTTATTGCCAAAGAATTGAGTTTACAATTTTGAAATCATAATAAAACAGAAACTACTCAAATGTCTCTGATCTAACGTTTACATGACCTTCAACAACTGCCAGGAAAATTGTTCAGGAGCAAAGAAAAACTCACTTCAGCTGAAATACAGGACTCTCTGAAAAAAAAAAAAGTATGTTTGTTTCAAGATGCACAATATGTAAACTTTTGATGAGGGACATTTGGCTAGTTTCGAGTTGAAAAGCGTAAACAAACAGTTTTTGTGTTATTCATATTCTACGAAATGCATAAGTTTACATACTACATGAGCACAAATGTAAATTACAGGACGTACAAGAGACACATTTTCATGTATTTCCTTGTCACAGATTAAGTCAGTGAGAAGAATAACTTCTTGTTTTACTCAAGAAGAGAATTGATATTTCAAAATAATTTAGGATTTTTAAAGTACAAGTGATAAAACAACTGTAATGGGGTAATTGTAGTTGCAGTTTCTGGGAACTTCAATGACAATTTTCTCAGAATGCATTTTTCTCGCACTGTGTTCGACATCAACATCTGCACTTAAGACACTCCTACAGACTCCCAGTTTTACAGTCTTGCACTTATTATATACTTCTAAATAATTACTTGGACACATACTGGTAGTTTTTGCAGTCTGGTAATGCTTTGGTACTTACAATAATGAGTACTAGGCACTGAAAGTGGTAATTACTAGTCATTACTTGCTTGAATGTAACTACTAATTCTGCATAAAAGTAGGCCACAGCAAGTTCACTAGTTACTGTATACTACCAGGTGGTATAACTATACTTACTGTGTATGTCCAGAGTTTGAATCTAAACTCTTCAGGTCCCAACTCATTTGTTTTCCTCAGCACTTCTGCATATTGCTCACACGGTTGAATTTAAATGCACGTTTTACAACTCAATTCAAACAGCATGTCTAATTTTTCACCAATTGCTTCTTTTAAGGATCTTACTCTAATACAAGGAAAATAGCTCCCGTATTTATGAAATAAACTTTAAATGACTTTGCAGCAGCGCTTCTAATAAGCTATTTCAACTTGAGGCATGTAAAATAGCAACCCACAGACATCCAAACGTATTTGGCAAAAGCCAAAATAAAGAAAAGAACGCTACATTTCATCATAATAAAAAGTAAATGTTGAATTAAAGCTTTTCTAAGCTCGTTTTGACAGGTCCAAGTCATTATTTCCCTATCGAGTTAGGAGCCTTCACAAACAACTGCTGTTTCTTCCATGTGTGACGGATTGTGGCGCCTGTGCCAATTAGACAACGCTGTAAAACTGCACCTTTGGAGAATCGGAAGAAGTGACACATCATAAGCTGCAAAATAAGAGCCACAGTTTACTGCAGTATTTTCCAGAGCTAGAAGCACTTACTGAAGTTAAGGTAGCCCTGCTTATACAGTGGCTGACAAAAGTCTTGTCGCTTCACCAAACTATAGGAACAACAAATAATAACTTGACTTGTAGTTGATCAATTTCAATCAGAAATGGCTTATAATGAAAGGCAAAGCCTCTAGATTATGTTTATAATATCAAAAAACAGTTTTGAATCATTTATTGATTTTTTAAAATAATTTAATTAAGACAGAAAGGTCAGATTTTGCTAAGACATAAGTCTTGTCGCATACAAAAAAAATGTTGAAATTACACATATACTTCATTTTGAACACACAATAAGTTACAATAACATTAGAAGATACAGTTGTGGTGCCTTGGGAAAAAAAAAAAAAATTCTGCATGACTTCCATGAGCTTGGAGGACTGCATCCATACGTCTTGGCAATGTCTCAAATAACTTATTGATGAAGTCATCTGGAATGCCAAATAAAGCAGTCTTCAGGACTCCCAGAGTTCATTGAGATATTTTGGTTTCATCTTCAGAACCTCCTCCTTCAGCTTAAGCAACAAGACTTTTGTCAGCCACTGTAGTTCTAGGGATGCTGATATCCGATACTGGTATTGGATATCAGAGCCAATACCGGAAACAATGAGTTCTTAGGGCTGGGCAATTAATTATGACAAAAAAAAATCTTGATTATTTTCCCCATATTGAACGATTTCGATTTTCAATTTGATTTTTGTCTAAATAAGAAAATAAAAAATCCAGCCTTAACTATAGTACCGGTGATTACACAGACTGCGGGGCACGGCCTGTTGTAATGCTACATCACTTCTAAACTGCACTAACTGCTAACTCTCTACTAAGGAAGCAGAAATGGGCACTTCCTCTCCCACACAGTAGACACAGCAGCTCTCACATGGCCAGATACAAAACAAAAAACATGTGCAGAGATCGCACAAAAGTGAAAGTATTTGAAGAAACAACGCAAGAATGCAACAACAGCTACGTTAGCTAGCGTGCTAGCACAGATTAAGTTTACTAACAATTGTTAGAAAAGCCTCTCTGGCCTACATTTTCCATTGGAGTAGAAATCCTAAAGAAATGATATTCGGGGGAAACTGCAGGTCATTTATTCACCATCAGCAGTTAGCTACTTACGAAGCTGCATTGATTTTGCGGACCCTATGGAACCAACCAGCCATGAAGGTTAACTGGAAACAACTGAGCATTTACTAGACTCATAATTGCTAGTGAGCACTGCATGCGGGCTAGCACGCCCAAAACGTTACTCTGTTGTGCTTGAATAAATAGATTTTGGGAGCTCTACAGCTGTGCAGAGCCTGTCATCTTTCACCATTGTTTCTTCGATCTCTTGCACGCTGCTTAACTGGTTCGGGATGTGCGTGTCTACCTAATCTTCCTTGATATACCATGTTTGCAATGAGTTAATAAGCAGATCACTTTATATTGGAGGTTGTCTATATTAATGTAACAAGGACCAGTCAGTTTCAATCATTGCAAACATATTTACAAATATATATAGATACTCAATTCTCAAGTATTGGTATTGGAAGCAAAAAAGCTGGATTGGTACATCTCTTATTACTCCTACAAAAAAAGTGTATAGCCACATCCCCCCTCTGTTGCTTCTTGGTAAATTGCACTAAGGCAGTTGTTTTTTGTTATTATGCAATGCATGGTGCTTAATCTGTGTCCGTCTGGTCTCTACAAACAAAATACTTTCACCTTTGAACTGGAATTGGTTTAAACACAACATCTCCAAAATAAACACTCCAGCTGACTGCCCTGACCAGAGGCCATATATTTAATCAAAAAAGCCCCGGTTTTATTCAATATTTGTTTTATTCTGTGTTTTAGATGCTTATCCGGTGTCAGAGGTGGTCTACACTTGGACAGAGGGCCACGCCAAGTCTGTCGTCGTGGCAGAAGACGGGTCGAGGCTCAATCAGTATCACCTTCTCGGACAAACTGCTGGTACAGAGGATATCCACACGAGCAGAGGTATTCTACTTCACCTATAAGCATTCTTCATTTATCGAGCTCGTCTAGACACTCAAAGTCGCTTTACAGTATGGTGTTTACCTCAGCACAAATCGCACATAATATAATATCAATGCATAAGCAACGATGGTGAGGTACAGTAGGATCTTGCACACGGGCATTGATGATGGCAATGAAGGCAGAAACACACCATCAACCTTACGAACACTAGATCGGAGCTACTCACCCCTCAAAGAGTTTGTAACATGATAAAAAGAGATGAGGGTGAGTGCTTGACAGGGTCCCAAAGTGACAGATCCACATAGACGGGTGCTCTTCCAGGAAGTGGCAAGAATCAATGAAGAAGAAGGAGCTGACGTGCAAGAATATCAAAATACAGCACCAGGAATAAAATGTAAGTCCTTTTACATTTTATCCACCACTGAGAGCCTCAGAATCTTATTCTCACTCAGAATCTTACTCTCACTTATTCACGGTATTTATATATTTTTGCACGTCAGCTCCTTGAACAGTTAAAGACCCTATACTGTACCTGATAAATTGTTCAATAGACATTTGTTCAATCAGTCAATCAATCAACCTTTACACAAAAACCCATATTTTACTCATGGTTATTGGTTGTGTGAAGCCATTTATTGTCAAAAAACCTGTTTGTTTATTCTTTTCAACTAGAAACTAGCCAAATGTCCCTGATCAAAAGTATAATTGTGCATCTTCAAACAAACATCATTTTTTCAGAGAGTCCAGTTTTGTCAGAGAGTCCTGTACTTCAGCTGAAGTGAGTTTTTCTTTGCTCCTGAACAATTTTCCTGGCAGTTGTTGATCAGGGACATTTGAGTAGTTTCTGTTTCATCATGATTTCAAAAGAGTAAACTCAGTTCTTTGTGTCATCATTCATATTCTATGAAAAATGACCAAAACATTAAAAGGGTATGTAAACTTTTTGGCCATCCTTTAATACCTAATTTTCTTATCAATTCTATGTTTTATCACCTTTACCTCTTGACTTGAATATCTTTTTTTATTCATTTATCAAACAAAGCGTCACAGCCTTATGCCAGTAGTGAGCAAGTCTGCTTGGAACCTCTCCATTCCCCAATCATTCCAGTCCACACTTTAAAGTGCATATCAATTGCAATCAATCCATTTATTTTTATAACGACGAATATCACAACAGGAGTCATCTGAAAGGTCGGTATGGACAACAACAAATCAATATAACAAGTCAAGAATGATCAAAATAAGTCACACACAAAAACCACATGGGAGAAAATAAGGAAACCTCGAGGGGAGCCATTTTGGGGAGGGATCCACCCCTATGGACGGATGGGCCAGTGTTGAATTTATTTTAGTATTAATCCTTTTGTAATTATGACATCGTTGGATTGTTTACATCTACTTAAATCTCACTTCCTGTGCCCACGTCCAATAAGGAAGTGAAAAATAATCATCGCAAAAAATGTCAAAATTTTGCAAAATCTTAAGTATGTTTTAGTGAAAGTAAGATTTCATAATAATTCCAGTGTTCTTGATGCACTTGCTCAGACCTCTGCGGTGTGCAGTGATCTTTTCTCACATTCACCTGAGGGGGTGGGGGGGGGGTACTGTACACTTGGGGCCCAGATTTAGCCCCCGGGCCTGGCGTTACCCGGCCGCGCTCGCCGCTGTGACCAGCTGTAGATTATAAAAGATCCCTCGGTAGGACTTGTCGGAGGCGTGTGAACATTACAGCTCAATAGTCAATGAGCAACAGTAGCCTTTTCCACACACCACCAGCTGTCCTCCTGTCCCAGCAGCCCCCCCATCCCCACTCTGCTCTGCTAATCCCCTGCACAACCGCCACAACCAATCAGCTTTGGCAGGCAACGATGACATCACAGCGCAATGGCGAGGACTGGTCAGCTTAAGGCCAGACACTGCAGGTGAATAGGGCAGAAATGTTGATTTAGAGGTTGCAATTTGGGCTTATTGCTGTTGATTACTGACATAAATATGGAATAAGATATTAAAAATCCCTTGACAAAAACCTTAAGTAGTGTTGAAGGCACTATACCTGATTTTTATTCTCGTAGTGGAATGAAATAATATGTTTTGTTCTCCTTTAGTATATTGTAAACCCAGACATTTGTGGAAATAACACTGTGCATCTAAATATAAAGCATTTTTATCCAATTCATGAGTTTGCAGCAGAGGTTATATTCTCTATCAGTGAATGAATATTTTCAGTTCTGACCATCAAGCCATCGTCACGTTTTAACACAATGTAGATTCCAAATTCATGTGACATTATGTTATATCAATTGTGTGAAAAATAAGGCCTTGAATGTCATTAAAAAGCATAAAGTAGAGTTCAAACAGGCATCAAATCAAAAGTTCTTGGGAAATCATGACATTACTAAACTAATTTTACAGCATAAGTTTGTAAAAAATTAGGGTCTAGACTTGAGTTTTGGCAGAAGCAGTGTATTTCTGGTCAAATGTTGTCCGTTGTATCAAATTTTATGTTGAATATGGAAATTAATATTAAATATGTACTGATTTGTGGCATTTGTAGCATTCAAAATTTTGTATTTGGGCATCAACAAAGCCTTAAAAAGCAGCTACCCGTATAAACCCTGATTTGCATCCACTTATCCTGTAATCTGTGTTTTCTTACATGCATAATACTAGGGATATAATGAGAGATTAATTAATGAAGGATATAAATAGCTCACAACAGATTTTTTACAAAACCGTCTTTCAAAATGACTGAGAAAAATTATCCCTAGCGAAACCACTGGTTTTCACGCTACTTTTTTCTTGCATTTCTTTGACTGTGACCCTAAAACGTGCGCAGCACCATGAATGTACTTAAGTAAAAGTATCAGCTTACATTTCTACTTAGTAAAAGTAAAAATGGTAAATGGTCACATTTATACAGCGCTTTTCTACCTGCTTTAGGTTAGGCCTCAAAGCACTTTACATTAAGGAACCACTCACCCATTCACAGGTCTAAACCAGGACTAAACAAGGTCTAAAGCAGGACTAAACAGGACTAAACAAGGTATAAACCAGGATTAAACCAGGTCTAAAGCAGGACTAAATCAGGACTAAATGGGACTAAACCAGGACTAAACCACATCTAAACCAGGACTGAAGAAGGTCGAAACCAGGCCTAAACCAGGCCTAAACCAGGCCTAAACGAGGTCTAAACGAGTAAACGACTAAAGCTGGCCACACACTAGAGGATTTTTAGCCAGATTTTTAGTCTTTCTGAGTCTGGGGAGGTGTGGTTCAATAAAGACTTTCTCTCATGGCATGATCTGTGGTGGGACTCCTCATGTGTGTGTGTGTGTGTCCTCATGTCTGTCCTTAAGTGTGTGTGGTCTGTAGTGTGTGGGCAGCTTTACTCACCAGTTCATCATAGAGAGGTCACTAATAAAATACTTTTACCCCATATTAAAAATGTAGTGGAGTAGAAAGTACAGATACAGACTCTAAAATGCAGTAAAAGCAAAAAGTATTCATCATAAAATGCCACCGTGCAGAAGTGCAGTGGATGATCTCCTTTTCCTCAGCCATCTCTATTCTCTCGTGTTTTGAAAAAGTCATTTTTTTTTTCACATATACCATTTTGTTTCCGCCAACACTGAGCACCACACGGGGGAGTTCGCGCTATATTTCACTTTGACATTAAAACTAAGATGTAAAGAGCCAAAACAAGTAAAAAAAAAAAAAATCTCATATCAGCTACTGCATAAAAAATCAATCACCGGCCTCGCCTTCATTTTGCTTTTAGTTGTTAGTATCGATTCTCTCCAGGCTTTTAGGTGGGCAGGTGGATATTGGAGTACAGGGATTGTGTGGCAGTAGATTGGCACCGAGAGGAGGGAGGGACGCACTGACAGCGTCTACTTAATACTGTTACGTAATGGGCGGATGTAATACACTTGATAGTAGAGTTGTTATTAAAAGAATAGGTTTGTCATGCTTTATAGGGGCTGACACTGCTAAAGGTTAAAGGGTTCACAGCGTGGAGAGGCTATCATGTCTGTTAACTCCGTGGGAGATGATTTGATCATCACACAGAGTTCACGGATGTCTGCGGACTATACTGTGGCCTCTCGTAGCTAATAGTGGTTTACTGTGTGTGTGGCTATGATTCAACCTCTTAAGGGGAGAAACGGCAAGCAAAACCTTCTTTTTTTTCCAGGTTTTGCTCTTTTAGCATCTAAACGTTCACCTGGAAACAAACACATGACCTAATCTTTACAATAAGGAGTGTAATACCAAACCTTGCAGCCTTGTTCTTAGTAATATTTTGAAGGTTTGTTCAGAGGGATTGCCATGGACTGTATATTGTAATAATACAGGGGTTCCCAACTTTTTTGTCTGGGGTACGTCAGACAAAAAACTCTCACTCTTTACAGTTAAATGTTTTAAATAGCTTTTCTTTGAACATAATAAACAAAAATACACTTCAATTTAATCTTATTTTGTGCCCCCTTCGAAGCTCTCACGTACCCCCAAGGGTCCCCGTACTCCTGGTTGGGAGACACTGTAATAATAGACTAGTTGTAGCCCACTACTTCCTGAAACCATAAGGAAGTGGGGGCTTGCTCTGGACGCTCCTTGCTCTAATGGACTGTAAACCTTTTGGACACAGACTTGTCATTGTTACCTTCACCTGTTTGTCTTAACATGCACTACATTGTCCTATTTTTTCATTTCACTACTTTCATTTTCATAGCCGAGCTTCGTTAGCCCGCACTGATCGCTATGGGGGAAGCTAGGTCCATTATTAATATACAGTCTATGGTCGAGTCTTAAATCTCGATGATGTGAGACGTGATGTGTGAGGCTGAAAACAGATCTATTTTCATTTGCTTTCTCATTCTCTGCACTTTTCTTACTCTGCTAAGGCTAGACACTTTACATATGTATGAATTGTGCTCTACAGATAAACTCGCCTCGTCTATGCTTTGGTTAGATAGATGATAGATAGTGGGGCTGTACAATATAACAAACAATATTGTATCACAGTGATGCAATATCTGTATCCAAAGAAGCAAACTTTTTTTTACAAAGTCAGCCTAAAACAAAAGATTGTGTCTATTTAAGTTCCAATTTCCCATTTAGGTCTATGGAGAAATGTTGAATCAGTACAGTAATTAGCAATGTGATAATTTATTTGTTTCCAGGTGAAAGTTTGTATGATAAAAGCACATCTGTATCACATAGCACAAGTTTTTGTTGTTCTTCTTTCAACATCATGCTGCCCTAATAGATTAGACCAGCAGATTTGTGAAAAATGCCCTGCTAGCGTCTAGAGTTTATAACCGTGACACTTCCCAATCTGTATCCATCTCCAAAGGTCACTGCTGTGCGCATCTATTTACCCCAAACTTTACTCGACATTATCATTGTTTGCCCCCATATCCATCACCGGGCCATCTGCTGTCCCGTCTGCTACAACCACGCGCCCAGATAGTGTGTATAAGTCTGGCTATTGGACCAAAATAGAGGAATGTTTTGGGCAGTGGTGCTGAAAGCCGAAGTTTGGAAAGTGTCCAGAGGAGCGGCAGAGATGGAGACGCAGATGGGGTCATGTCGCGTCCAGTGGGTTAATTTACTCCTGTACGCGCTTGGCTTTTCATAATACATGTGACCGGAACTATTACTCATGCGTTCAGATGAGCCAGATGTTTTTATTGAGCATTTTCAGTATCTGGCTTTAAAGGTACTCTGCGTAACATTTTGGATTATACTGTTGCCAATACAAAACATGCTCCTAATGACCAGCTAGACACAGAGAATGCTATTTTAGCAGTGGGCAATCAAAGAATGGATTTGGACGAGGACCAGAGGTTACATTCACTTAAAATGCTCTGTCAGACGTAGGGCTGGGTATTGATTTGAATTTCCCAAGGGCCTGATTCGATTCACGATTCACTTTGATTTTCAGTTCAGTTAAGGATATCACACAGTACCAATTTTACTTGGATGTGGTAGACTTTCTCAGAAGAACTAATGCACTTTTGAAAATGATCATTCCACTAATCTAAACTTCTGTAAACATAAAAGGGTTAGGGGTTAGGGTTAGAGGGTTAGGGGGTTAGAGGGTGAGGGTTAGGGTTAGAGGGTTAGGGGTCAGGGTTAGGGTTAGGGTTTTGCCCTCCAGGTTCTATTCAAACACAGAGGCAAAAAGACAAAACAAGTTTTACCTGGTACCATTTTTTCTGTGAGCAATTGTGTAAAGTTTTTCTATCGGTATCAGGCTATTCAAAGGAAAATCCATTCAGAATTCATTCATCGATGTTTAAACCCAGCCTTATAGTCAGACAGAATATTTGTGAGTTGTGAGATTTTAACACAATATAGTTTCCAAGATTCAAGATTCTTTATTTGTCAAACCATGTGAATGGTTCGAAATTATGTTTCTCTCATCCTTGATTGTGGAGTGGGGGGAGGGGAAAGAGGGGTGGGAGGGAGGGGAGGGAGTTCAGCTTCCCGATGGCCCTGTGTACGAAACTGTTCCTGTTGCTGATGAGACCCACCACTGTTGTGTCGTCTGCAAACTTGATGAACAGGTTTGAGTCGTACTTTGGAGCGCAGTCATGGGTCAGCAGAGTGAACAGGAGAGGGCTCAGCACACAGCCTTGGGGAGGCCCTGTGTTCAGTGTGATGGTTCTGGAGGACCTGCCGCCGACACGTACAGCCTGTGGTCTCCCCGTCAGAAAGTCCAGCAGCCAGTTGCACAGTGATGTGTTGATCCCCAGATGGAGCAGTTTGTGTATTAGCTGCTGTGGGGTTATAGTGTTGAATCTTGAATCTTATAGTCAGACAGAATATTTGTGTGTTGTGAGATTTTAACACAATATAGTTTCCAAATTCATGTTCCCTGATTCTGCTGACAAATTATATTCATATCTGCATCCATTTATCCTGTAATCTGTGTTTTCTTACATAGATAATACTAGATAACATTGAGAGATTAATTCATGAAGGATAAAAATAGCTCACAATTGATTTTTCTACAACCCTGTCCTTCAAAATGACTGACAAAAATGATCCCTAGCGAAACCACTGATGAGCACCTAACCTCTCATATTTGGCTGCTTTTATTCAACATTTCTATGGAGACGAGCTGGAGACATCCCTGCTCCCAGGAAAGTTACAAGTCAGGTCTTAGGAGAGGCGAGCCGCTCACAGCAAAGTCATGTTGGTTTGTTGTTGTTCTATTATGAAAAATATCTGAAATAAAATAGATGCTTGGATTTCATTCTAATTATTGTGTGAAATGTTACGCTGTGTACCTTTAACATAATAACTAGGCCTTGGTATTGCCTTATATCCTGGTACATAATACAATACATATCCCAAAGAAACTGAAGAAAAATGTCTATTGTGATACATACTGAATTAATCATGGGGTCAAACGCCACATTAAATTCATTTTCTTGTATTATTTTTAGTTTAGTTTACTCTTTATTGAAGGGACAGTGCACAGAGACTATAGCTAAACAGCTAGTTTCCATCTGCAGTCCCTAATACAGATGCCTTGATACAATACACATAATTGTCATGTACTCCGTAATAACACATTGCCCAAATATTAACATGAATGGATCTTTCTGAACTCATGATTTTTACTTTCTTCAGTCATAGCTATGAAACCAAACTGAATGTCCAATCTTTCCAATCTTTCGTGAATTGGACTCTTTTCTTTTTTTGCCTGAGAAGTGGAAATGTGTGCTCGCTCTCAGCCAAAGCACACATCACTTGGAGTTAAGTATCTGCTGCGGAGCTTGATTAAAAGAAAATCTGACAGGCGCTTGCTGTTTTTATCAGGTCTAGACAAAGTAATGACGACTCAGATTCAAACATAGCAGCCAATTAGCGTCTGGTGCTTTTTGGGCTGTTGAATTGAGACCATAGTCCCTTTTGGCTGTATGTCAATATATAAAGGACGCATCGGTATTGAAGGAGCTGCTTCAGTACGAGGCATAAAGTGAAGTATTTGGGGCCAGTTTCAAAAGCTTTGGGAGCTGGCAGTGGTGGGCGAAGGACTTAATTTCATTACAAGTACAGATACTACTGGTCAAATATTACTCAAATGAAAGGATGAAATGAAACGTTGAGTAAAAGAGATGTACTCAAGTTAAAGTACTGAAGTATTCAAAGTAAAAAGTACATTTCATTTTAAATGAGTCAAAAACATGACACATATCAATACTTCTGAAGATGTATTTGAGTCTTTTCCTCTTCAGTTCACCCTGGTTTAACTCATGTAGATATAAATTACCAAAGAATAGAAAAACAGCACATGTATTGTAGGCAGAGATTCTTCAGTCTTCATCTGTACTCTGAAGTCGAAATGTCCGACACTTCAACTACAGAGTACAGATGAAGACTGAAGAAACTTTGCCTACGATGGACAACTCCTGTACGACTGAGAACCTACACAAACACATGTATTGATACAAATGTAGTAAATACTTGAGGAACAAACCATTCTGGTCCGGAGTGGACATG
>OMNZ01097559.1:0-14785 GCA_900303255.1 Lesueurigobius sanzi | reverse complement strand
TTTGTGGCCTGTGGACTGTGGACTGTTGGGGTCTAAGTCTAAAATAGACATGCCATAAAGAATAAAGGCATTTTAATTAGTCTTTGAGAGAACGCCTTGTTTTTTTTTTTTTTTGCTTTTTCTGCTTTTTCATACAGTACATTGACAACCTCCCCACCAAAGAGCACCTCTCATACTAACATTTTTCATTACTACCTGGAGGTCCATGTAGCGCCCTCTTCCTTTGTTCACAAGAAATACCTCTTATTGCACTTAAAAATAATCTTGCTCCATTGGCAGATTTTTTTACTTGGCGAAACATAATAACTCAAATGATATAAAAAAATATAACAGATTAAGATTTATATTTCTGCAGTCTGCTATGTTTTTAAGCCATATATCACATTTGTTTTCCCACATCCGCATGCTTTCGAAACATTTCAACAGATTACCAAAGAATAATAGAGACATACTGAATGAATCTTATAAGTGTTTTCTTCTCAAGGAGCCGATTACTGTTGTTTAACTTCTCTCTCCTGTCGTCAGGGTAGTAGCGCTTAAGGCCGCATGTGCATGTTGTTTACTTCTTTTCAGTCACCTCCATAAGGCCTTTGCGGTTAAAGGATCTTCAGAGCGGAGAAAAACGAGCGCGTTTGACCGATACCACTGTGACCGATTTGAATGTGCCCTCAAAAGTGGACCAATGATGCGCTGTATAGTTATAAATGTATTTGTTTTGTCATTTACAGTTTTTAAAAATAGAAACGTGGGTCACTGAGGTTCAGCACTACAGAGACGACTGCTATATGGGCAAAGAGGGAGCATTTGTTTTAGAGGTGTCAGGATTATGGCTGGTGGCTTGAGATTTTTGTTTTGAAAGCAGTACTGCAGAGTAATTGTCAGTGAGTTTTTGAATGTAAACGATCTAGTTCCCCTCGCCTCCTGATTGGACCTGAAAGCTTCGCCTCTATCTCTGTGCACTGGAGAGGTTGTGTCATTGGTCCACGCGTGATCCTGCGAGACTCTGTGAGAAATAATCATCATTGTAACAGTACTTTGTTTGTGATGCCGACCCAGTATCCCACTTAAAAAAAAATATACCCATCCTATATTATTCATTATCTATGTAGCTGTAAAATATAAAGTAATTGTTGATAATACATTCCATACAATACTAGGGCTGGTAATAATAATGTTGATTATTTTACTCATATTGAACGATTTCGATTCGATTTTTATCTGAATAAGAAATAAATAAATAAAAACAAATAAATACAGCCGTAACTATAGTAGCGGTGATTATACAGATTGCGGGGCATGGCCTGTTGTCGTGCTACATCGCTTCTACACTGCGCTAACTGCTAACTTTCTACTAAAGAAGCACTTCCCCTCGCACACAGCAGCTACACAACGCCACACAGCTTTCACGTGGCCAGAGACAAAACAAAAAACAGCGCGCTAGCACAGAGTAAGTTTACTATTAACAACCTTTTCCATTGGAGTAGAAATCCTAAAGAAATGCTCATGTTGCTTAGTGCTCCGATATTTGGGGGAAACTGCAGGTCATTTTTTCACCATCAGCAGTCAGCTACTTACAAACCTGTATTGATTTTGCCAACGCTATGGAACCAACTAGCCATCAAGGTTTACTGGAAACAACTGAGCATTTACCGCCATCTACTGGACTAGACTTGTAATTGCTAGTGAGTGAATTAATAAGCAAGATCAGTTCCTATCATGTACAGTATGTCAGCAGTAACACCCTTGTAACTCTCTTTAGTACCCATCAGGCGTATACAAAGAAAAACATGTTTCGGTATTTGGTATGTAATTTGTTTCAATACCAGTGGTGCCTTGACTTTTTTTTTTTTTCAAAACTATACTGGTGCCAAACTATACTGGTGCCTTTAAACAGTACCCACCCCAAAACACATAAACTCATATAATTTCAAACTAAAGATACTAAGAAAAACCCTTTTTTTTTTTTGCAGTTTCACTTACATTGTATTTCAGATCAAAGTAATTCTGAAACTATTAATGAAAGATCAAATTTACAAAAGATTGCTATCTATCAATATTCAATAACTTTGCAAATAAGTATCTTGTTTAGATATTTGTAGGACCTGGGTATTGATTTGTTTTTTAATTTTTTTTTTGACAACCCCATTTCTGAGGTTTTCAGATTTGTGCATGTCCACCTTTACTGTTTCAAACATGTATTTAGCTTTGCATAAGTATTCATAATCTTCATGAGAAGTCTACAATGGAGGTTAGTTGAGTTTTTTTTTTTGGTACTGTACATTTGTGTGCTGCTGTTCCCAGGTAAGTGCAGTCTCCCTTTAAAACATGCCTCCACTCCGCTGTGTGCTGCCTGTGTGCCATGAGTCTCAGAGCCATTGTCCTCTCTGTCCGTCTCCACAGATCGAAGTAGTGAACACCTTCAAGAGCGGCACGTCATTTCAGGGCGCGGGGGCTCTGAGGCGCCAGTCCTCCACCACCAGCCAGACGCAGGATGTAACCAATGTTTCTAGTCCTAGTCACGTGTCCTTGTCCAATGCCCTTTCCTCTCCTACAAGCACTACTGCTGCTACTGCTCCCCCTACTGGCCGTGAGTCAGCCTCTGTCACTCTTCTCAGCTCTGCTCTCCTCAGGGGCGCCAGCTGCTCAAAAAAACAAGTCTTCACTAAATCTCACACCCAGTGTCCAGGGTCTTTCCTTCAGAGGACAGCTGCTGCTGCAGTCGAACCTTATGGAGAAAATTAGTCTCCTCTGAACAAAAGATCAATGTGAATGTATTATGTTTTTTTCATTTGTTTTATTAAAGAGGACCTATTACACTCATTTTGCAAAATCTTTAATCTCCAAAAATACACATTAATTAGTTAGCCTCATGTTGCTAGTAGTCATTCTCATTAGACCCTTATTATTTAAGATAAAATATAGTTTAGGTCAGTGGTCTGCAGCCTTTTGAATCTAAAGAGCCAGTTCTTCCAGAAAGACAAAATCCACAACCAAATTTAATTTGTTAGGTGTTTACAGTGAATGTGAAGATTAAAGCAGGGATCAGTGTTTACCAAACCAGAACTATGGCCCTATCTTCTCGAAGACAAGCTCTGGCCTAAAGCCAAAAATACAACATGTTATCAACATAAGAAATGCGCATTATCCACTCATTTGGAAACATTTCAAAACGCTGTTTATATGGCTCCGGTGTTACACAGATGTCCTACAACAATGACATCACAGTGCCATCTTTATACGTAATGTTTATATTGTGCCTAATCTACTGACCTTTTATGGCTGAAACTGCAGAATGTTCTGCTCCTCAGCTCCACCGAGAGCTACAGGTGACAAGGAAATGGTTTCCATTCAGTCTGCGTATTTGCACTGAAAGCATTTTTACTATTGTGAGATCTGAAGCATAAATCCACCTACTCGTGTGGATTATAAATCCACAGAGTTTGCAGCGTTAATGTTATCATTCCGAAAGTTTTCAGCACATGTGCTTTCTACTGTCTTCTTCTATTTTGAAGGCATACAGGCCTGGCACATGTATCACAGCGTATCTGAATATGAGTGGATCCATGTGAATGCACACATTTACTGAACTGGCTCTGTGTTTATGGAGAAGGTTTTTGAAATGTTTGGAGTTTTGTCTTTGTGTGAATATAGCCCTAAATCAAGTCTAAATGCAGATTGAACAGATTAGACTGGCGAGAGCAAAGAGCAAATGGATGATATAAATTGTTTGTGTTCATACGTCGAGGTAAACTGTCATTTTAAAAAGCTTAATAAAAGGGTGTAATAGGTCTTGTTTAAAGTCAAGCTGGCGTTCCTGACTGTCTTCTCTCTGGCTGCTCGTGCTTCTCTCCTCTGTCCTCTGCCTCTCTCTGATTCAGATTCATCTTAATCTCGTCCATGCTTAGGTGTATGTCCTCTCATCGGTGAATGTGTTTGTTTCCCCAGAGTGCTAGGAGCGCAGGAAGGGTGATACCCACGGCGTGAGATTTCAGGTTGTGAGTTTGTCTCCCTCTGATCACATCACCTCCTCGTGTCTGTCTGAACGGACCTCAGTGTCGACTAATCCGATCAACTTACCCAGAGCCCGGCAAACGTTCAAGTATAAGCTCCAATTAGAAGGACCACCTCAAATCGTAGTGAAAGGTAGTGGGACGAGTCATGTGACGCGGTGAGACGTGGAGGGACAGAAGTGAGGAATTAAAATGTTAGATTACATCAAGATTAGCACTGACATACAGATAGAAATATGTCCAATTCTATGCATTTATCATCTCGAACAAAGAATGGAAACATTAGATGCAGAGGAATGGAGAAAAAGCTGGATATTCGACAAACTGGGCAGAATAATTGTGTAAAACGGACAAAAAAAATACAGAAAATGTAATCAAAACATGCCACTGAGTGTGCTTTGGACCATACTTTTTGTATTTGGTATGTATTCATGGCATAATAGACCATGAAATTTAGGTTTTGCACAAAGAACCCCCCTGCATAGCATTGCAGAACACAAAAAACAAAGAAATATACAGTATATAGAAAAAAATCAAGTGGCTTATCAGTATATCCCATGTTTATGGAGCGAAAGAGTGTAATCGCATCGCCTTTTGTCATAAAGCTACAGGACGTTTGGGGATATGGGCAGATTAGCCAGCCCGCTGTCTGCATTGCATTTAATGGCTAAATGTATGCACGTTTGAGGTTAAGGTCTAATGTCTTCAGTGGGAGCTTTTACCTAGAACTTTTTGTGCGTGAGATAGGAGAGCTCCTCGTCTTTCCTCCCGGTACGGCCCTGGTCTTTCCTCGTCTCACACCGTAGTCACAGTGAAGCCAAGTGCTGCACTTCATAATATTTCGGGCACGCCCCACTATAGAGTTCAGAATCGTGATGTCATATCGCAAAGTAGTTCACATAAAAGCATTCTGACACAGTGAGTTAGATGTATTTACCAGCAATGACTCAGCAGCTAACCAAGTTGTTCCACGGCCCTTTTCTCCACTTTTTATAATGTTTCTGTCTAATGTTTGCTAGTAGCTGCATGCCGGATTTCCATTGTAGCAGTGTTTTTTTCTATTTAAGAAACACTGGTCTGGAGGGACAGATGGTCACCCTAGCTCCAATTAAGAGTGGCCCGTGCAGTAATGAGGACGTAACGATGGTGAACACTTACAATGGTTAAAAAAACCTGTATTGTAAGCAGATGAAATAATAAGAAACAGAGCTGCCATGTGAGACAGTAGTGTGATTCTTTGCCGTTTCCTCAAAACCACAGCAAAGGCCCAGAAGAAGTCACTCATCATTCCCGGACACATTCTCAGTCAGACCTGAGAGAATCTGCTTGAATCGTCTCAGACAAACCTTTATCAGCTCGTGCAAACACAGGAGCTGTCTCTATTTTCTGATGCTGTTGTTTTAGTGCAGCGTCTCCATAGGAACAGACACAGACCTCCGAGTCACATGACCTGCAGGCTTTTGTTCAGCCTTTCCTCTGTCTCCCAGAGTCTCACAAGAGAGGTGATCATTTACAGGTAGAAATGGCAGTAATCTAGTCCTTTCTTACATATGTGACACTGCAGGTGAGTAGGGAAAAATAGAAATTGAGTGATGTCATATGAAACTTGATTTGGATTAAACGGACAGGAATATGACAATATGAGTTATTTATGTATTCATTCAAAAATAAGGCATGTTTTGTGTAAAAATGGCCAAAATAAACTATATTTTCAGCGCCAAAATTTGAATAATGATAGAGCCAGGTTTAAATGTATGGTATCATTTTGTTCGGAGGTGATTTTGGATATATCGTGTTTAGTTTTTGAATAAGCTAGTTATCCGTGAATGAATCTGTAAAAATTCAAATTCCGCCTCATTTTCTGAGGTTCAAAGCTCAATAAGTCAGGATAGGAATTCAATTTGGAAACAAACCTTCAAAATATTGTCGAGTACAAGACTGGAAGGTTTAATGGCTGTAGGTGCTAGTAAAGAGTGTCACAAAAATGCCCTTGGAAAAAGGTCCCTAATTTTCTGTGTAGAGAAACGTTGAATGAGTGCAATAATTAAACACTTTATTGTGAAGATTTGGTCATTTATTTGTTTGCAGGTGAGTTTATATGTTCACTAAACTGGCCCAATATCTAGAAATTGAAAAAAATCACTTTTCCCTGTAGTGTCTCCTCTTAAGACTTCATGCATGATATTCAAAGGCAGCTTTGATAGTACAGGGCTGACGGTGTGGCTTTTTATTCATCTTGATATACTGTAAACATAACCTCAGGTGCTGTTCTTGCGTTGTCGGGCCTCTAGCGATGAACACACATCCCCTAACCAGTATCCACTTGGAGCCTATAGTTGAGTGTTTACTGAGCTGTGCATGAAGTTGACCTTTGAGCTCAGATGAAGCCGTGGTGTTCTTCTGTCACACATGTTTTAGCCTCACAGTGTGTGCGTCTCGTCCCAGTCTTGTTGCATGTCCATTTGTGTTTCCCTCGTGTTGTCCTGTGTTCATCTTAACCCGATGTGTTCTTTTTTCCTTTGTTTTTCTTTCATTTGCCTTTCATACTGCGATGCTTGAGTTGACCCATCACACTCTCACTGGGCCTCACCCACATCGCTGTTCACTGTTACCTTGAGTGTGTCATTCAGAGTCTGTGTGGAACGCCCCGGACAGACGCCCCCACCCCCACAAACGGCCAATTCTTGGATCTCTGAGATCTAACCCTCTTCCTCCTCACTGACCCGCTCCACCAGATTTCTTCTGCATGTGATATTCTCCTCCTTTTTTTTGTTTTGTTTTACTTTGTTTCTGTGAGCATTTCCATTTATTATTAACGTGGCTTGTTTCTAGGTATACCGCACATTGGATTATAAAAAGCGTATACTTACAACGAGCGTTTTGTGTTGCTTTTTTGAGATGTGAAATGTACGATTTTTTTGGTTGTTGTGTTTTCTTCACGGTTTTCCTTAGTGCACGCCAAGTTCTTGAGTGACTTGTGAACTGTAGTCATCTTGTGAAAGCCGAAAACACGACTGCAGACTTCTTTTTCACTTTTTCAAAATAATATTAATTTTCTCTGTCTGTTGTATCTCTTATATCTTCCAAGGGTCCCTCAAAACCCTTTCGAATGCCTGAAATGCAACCGCCTAACCATTCCATATGCTCTTTATTCCCCCTCTCTAGATCCGCGTCGTGAACGCTTTCCGTAGCTCCCTGTACGAAGGCCTGGAAAAACCCGACTCCCGCTCATCCATTCACAACTTCATGACCCACCCCGAGTTTAGGATAGACGACTCCACGCCCAACATCCCGCTAATCGACGACACGGACGAGGAGTCGGCCCGAAGGAGGAGGAAATTCTCCAGCCAGCCCTCCTCCCCCAACAAAAACAACAACGCTATAGACAGTGGCATCAACCTCACCATCGACACAAGCAAATCGGCCGCGTCCTCCAGCCCCGCCTCCCCCCTGCACAGCTTGGAGACCAGCCTCTAACCCTCCAAAAAAAAAAAAAAAAAAAACGAAAAAGTATTGGTTTTACTCCAAATTTTTTACGCCTGGGATTCAATCCTCGATCCTCCGGCGCCGCCTCGTCGTCCTAGTTAACCTTTTTGCTTGGTCGCACGTAGGGCCGGTCCTGCTTTCCCCTTTAAGGCGCTACTATTTCACATGTAACAGCCAGGTGAAAAGAAGGTACAATCACGATTTAAAAAAAGGTAAAAAAGAAAAAAAAAAAAAAAAAGATCCACAAACGCCGGCCATCTTGTTTGTGGTTGCTAACGGCGACGGGTGAACGAGGAAGTCGGCTGCGGGTGCCACGTTTGCACACGAATATAAGACTGTGCTGGAGTGGCATTAGGAGGAAAGGGAGGAACACTTAAGCAAAGACTTGAAAATCTCCTCCACAATAACGTTGTCAATACTATAATAGTTTAAATTAAATTAAAAATGTTGCTATTCTGATTATTGTTATTCTTACTGTTGCTCCCGCATGAATGTACATTACCCAGGTTTTATTTCAAAGGGTTTTAAAGCCTGGCTACACGCACACGGACATCTTCCATGAACACACATTTCCCCCTCTTTTGGGCCTCCTCTTGTATAGTTTTATTTATTTAAAATGTGTATAAAGGTTAAAAATCGCCGAGCAAAGCGCTAAAAGTATCTGCTTGCGAGACTGTACATATATGTATCCATAGCAACGCTGTCCTCAGCCATAAAGCAGGTGTACTATACGTTAGCTTAGCAATAATAGCACCGATTACATAACAAGTCCACCCTTTAATCATTTGACTTGCTGACGAAGCTAAATCACAGCGTTCTGTTCTGCATCTGTCGCCAATAACTTTTTTGTATCTGCACCGTTTTGCTGGAAAGGTGTTATGAAGTGTCATTGTGCGTGTAGCCAGGGGTTTATTTTGCATTTATTTTGGTTGGTACGAGCTGGGCCTGGCTGATTATTTTTATTTTTATTTTTTTTTATAGACAGCAGCTTCTTCTAAAGAGCCTTGCGAGTTTCTGTGTGCGTGGCATGAACTTGTATCCAACCAATGTACAAACGATCCTTTAAAAAGGCGCGGACGAGGAGCTATAGGGTTCAACTTGCACTACAGTTTTGTCAGAAAAGAGGAAATATAACTTAACAACCACAATAATAGCATTTACAGGATATATTCTATTAATATAAATACAGATATATAGAGAGAGTTTATCTTTGTTTGTCGGCATGTTGCCTTGTTCCTGCTTCGATTATTTATGTCTTAAAGAGAATGTAATTTGTTTACAACCTGGTAGAGAATTCAACGCCCTGGTTTTTTTTTTTTTTTTTTTTTTTTTTCGGGAGCGCTGACGAGGAAAGTGTGGTGAAAAAGAAAAATATATTTGCTGGAAATTGCCTGCTATCTTGTCAAATATTGTAGATATTTAGAGGAATTAACTAAAAAGAAACCAAAATAAAATGGGAATAGTAGATGTGAAATCTTATTATTACTCTGTATGATTGTTGGGATCAAGTTGGAGTGGCTTGCCTTGGTTTTGCCATCACTTCTCTGACAGTGGGATATTTTTCAATTCGTTTTTTTTGTGTTTTTTTTTGCCTTTTTACTTTTACAGCTATCGTTTTTGGGGGGGTTTCTGTTTGCTACGGTCTTAGCTCAAAGGTGGCGGCTCGCGTTTCGGACCTTCGCAAACAAACTGCTTGTTCAAAAGACTCGTCACGAAAACACTCCCCATCTCCATCGCAAGGCTGCAATGTTATAACAATAAAAAGTCTGCAAACTTTCGGGAATTTTTATTTTATTTTCGTCTCCGGACACTACTGGCGGACAGCTCACACAAGGACGAAACTTTTGGCATTTTTACCATCTTAAAAAAGTCGGAGGACACACTGAACATAAACAACTAAAGAGGAATGTTACTCGGACTCTTTTCTATATATAAAAAGATGATTTTTCTGCACTATCTGGATATGAATGACAACTTATGTGGTGTAAAAATCTCGATGTGCTTTGTGTCTTTTAACCAAGCTTGTCTTCCTTGCCGCTCGATCCACCCCAAATGACAGTACTCCTCCTCGCATCCGAAACTGTACTCACTAGTTGTATTCTATTTACTGTGCTTTTTCGAAAAATCCGACATTATTAACAGGGATGAGATATTACCCACAAGAAATGCACCACACGGAAAGGACCAGGCCACTAAAACTAGCCTACTGCTACGATATATTCTTATTTCTTCTACTACTACTAACTTCATTGGCGAGCATGATACTATAGGCCATTATGCAACGAATTGACGATTTTTCTACGTAAATCTATATGTATACAATCATGTATCCAAGCACTTCTTACCTTTTTTTTTTTAATTTACTTTTTCCCTTATCCTCTGTCCATACCTTAATCGCGCGGAGAGGGTGCAAGCTTTACAACGTTAGCTCAGGCGAATTGCCAATATCTGAATCAGCTTGTTTGCCGTGGTTTCCAATGGTTTCCGAGTTCTTTTTTCAGTCAGAACATAGTACGAGTACGGTGGGACAAATCCCTGCAAAAGCTGCTTGGTTTCGCGTCAAAGCGCTGCTAATAATGTGAACAGCAGTAAAGGAAAGTGATCGACAGCACAAAAACTGAGCTCACATTAGAGCTTTCATGGTCACATTAGAGCTTTCATGGTGAGGTCAGTTTTTGTGAGGTATATTCCTTCCCTTTATCTACCATTCTCATTATTAGCAGCGTTTTAAAGGTACTATACCTGTTTTTTTTTCCTGTCACAAACAATGAAAGAAGGTGCGAGGAAATTAAATTATTAGTTGTGGCCTAAACTCATTCCTAACTTTTTTCCATCCAATTTCTCCACAGAAATTGACACACATGCTTTATATTTAGATGCACTAAAGTATTTCCACACATGTCTAAGTTTACAATACATACAATACAATACAATACACTAAAGGAGGACAAAACTAATTTAATCCCACTGATAAGGTATAGTGCCTTCAATGCAAATACTAAGCAGCTTTGGCAGGAATCTGTCCTACCGTCCTGTGTTCCGACCGAAAAAATGCACTTGGAAACCATTGGAAACCATGGCGACCGAGCGAATACAGAAATGGGCAATTATGATTTTTGTTACAAGTTGGCATCGAGACAATAGTCTGCGTTGGCGCTTGTCGGCTCCTTTGTTGTCTGTTGAGGAAACAATGAACGGCAACACAGCCGCAGTAACGACGGTGTTTTCAATAATTAATAATAACAATAATTCATCACGAAAGACAAAGAGCAGTATTCAACCACATCCAGATGTGAAGGGACGCAAACAAAGCAGTGACTCGAAGTATTCTCGCTGGCCAAATTATGAGGTACACTTGTGATTTCTATTGTGTTTATGGATTTAATCAAGATAGTCCCAAAACAAAAGGTAACACAGTGGTTCATAAAGTGTGAGAGCGAGGTCCATAGTTGGTCTGGAAATCAAGCATTTAAAAGCATTTAGTTGAGTCAAAGCATGTAAGTTATTGGTGTTGGTAAAGTACTCCTACGCCTCTACAGTTGCCAAGGATGACACCCAGCGCTCCTTTTCGATAAAATCAACCAATCGCACCTTCAAACTGATCTTGCTGAATTGAAGAAACAGATTAGCCTAAATTTAGGATCGCTAACCACAGGCCAAACATCGTCCTTGTTGAAGACGCAGTAAGACATGTCTAATTCAGATTATTGTGCTAGCAAGCTGTACCGAATAAAATGGCTAGCATGTCCCAACGACTGCTCACTGCTCCTCCCTCAAATCATCCAAACAATAACGACAACAATACATTTTAAAACCAATAATTTTGACAATGCTGATGATGACTTGCAATAGTACTCTCACCTGCCTCGATGTACTGTATTTAGACGCATGCAATTTGTGGAAAAACCAAGAAAAAGACGGATAATAAATGCCAACAGGTTAAACGCTTTGGCATATTATTATTGCTATATTATTGACTTAGCCGCTCATGGGTAAGTGAGTAAGTGTTCATCTTGTTTTTATGATATTTTTTTATCTATAACAATAATTGTAAATAATAAAGAACTCAATGTCTTTGTTCATTTAATACTATGCAAAAACGTCATGCTTTTTTCTGATTGTCACCCTTGAAAAACCCTAGAGTGTGTTGCTGGAATGTTTGTGGTCTCCCAAAAAGTCGAAAACGTGTGATGTAAATTATTTTCTAGCCTGGAACGAGTTAAATTATATTATTATTATTATCATTATTATTATTACAATGAGAAACTTATGGACATGGTTTTGGAAGTTGTTGGAAGTTGTCGACGAACTCTTGCTCTTGCTTCTTGACTGTCCCAAACACTCTTTTTGACAGGGGAGCGCAAGTGGAGACAAAAAAAAAAAATGCTGTACAAGAGAATTTTAAAAAAAGGAACAAAAAAATGCAAAAATCACTTAATAAATGTCGCGGAGCAGCATGACCCAGCATGGTGTGTCCTGGCCCTGGTCACATGACTTCTTATATGTGTGTCACCTGTTCATGTACCTGTCACTCAGTAAAGTGTCTGTGTTTCATTTTGAATGTTCAACCGATTTTCGACTAATGTTTCCATGTTTTTTGGATTAGATGGAGTAGGAACAGAAACAGCAGATTGCATAGGTACACAAGTGTTTAAAAGCCACACTGTGTAACATTTCACCAAGTAAATGAAATGAAATACATTTATATGTGGGAGAATATAGCTCATAGCATCAAGCTCGCCCAAAACAGCATCGTCTGTAAAAAGTACTTGGTCGTGTTACATTTGTGTTTAAGTATCAAAGTCTTGCAACACTTTTCCAGCAGCATACTGCATAACCTGGAATATTCCACAGTGTGGCTTTAAAATAGGATCTTATTTAAATAGTTGTGGTGTTGGTGGGATAATTGCTAATGCTCAGTCACAAGTAGGTTCACCTCTATTTTGGCCAGCTGCTCGGTTTTGGTATCCTAATTGTTCCTGGTGGTTTAATGTTACTCATATTTTAGCCTTGATTGGTTACTACTGTAGTTTAATCTGTTCTGATCCCACTCTTAGACCTGGCATAGTCCTTTTATAGATCTAAATTTAGTCTTTTGTTACTTGGTATCAAAAGATAGCCATCACAATTTGGGCATAGTCGAAATGACTTAATGCTTATAGGAATATAGGCCACTATTTTTCATCCTGAGATGTGTTCTTACATGAGCTTAGAAGAGTTGATGCGTACTTGTCTGGACTTTGAGCGTGCCCTCTGTAATGTAACGCCAAAAATGTTGTTAGCATTTAGCGTCCGCTAACTATTCCATTGGGGTTCTCAGAGGTTGAAGTTAGAAGCCACCAAGCTCCTCCACGTTTTCCCTATTTAAATACAGTTACAGTATGTGAGTAGTTACACGATCCAAGTACAATTACACAAAATTAAACGTGTCAGTTTTCTATGTGGATAAAAACAGGTACTATTTTAATGCGGAATAACACGGAAGTGAGTGGGGGAGAATCCTTTAGGAACATCCTAACACTGTGTGGAGGTGGAAGTGGTGTTATGCCGCCTTAAAATATAGTACCCGTTTGTATCCACTTTGAAAATTGGCATGTTTAATTTTGTGTAACTATACTTGGATCGTGTAACTACTCACATAACTGTATTTAAATAGGGAAAACGTAGCTTGGTGGCTTCTAACTTCAACCTCTGAGAACCCCAATGGATACGTTAGCAGAGGCTAAATGGTGACAACATCTTTGGCGTTGTTACGTTGCAGAGGGCACGCTCAAAGTCCAGACAGGTACGCATCAACTCGCCTAAGCTCATGTAAGAACACAGCTCAGGATGAAAAAATAGTGGCCTATTCCTTTAAAAAATCTTCATATGACCTACACTGTAAAACGTTTGAAATTAAAAAAATTGGCGTAAGCAGTTCCATCGGCCGTTTTGTGTTCAGCCAACAAACTTAATTTAATGTCTTGTTACTACTAGTAACACTACTAGTAACAAGACAATTAAATTAAGCTTGTTGGCTGAACACAAAACGGCCGATGGAACCGCTTACGCCATTTTTTAAAATTTCCTATGGAAGCAACACTTTTTACAGTGTTTTTCACAGTACTGCACTGGTTTCTAAATGCTGGCACAGATATCCAAAGAGCTTCGTTTTTGGCTGGAGAAATCCTGGACAAAGGCGGACTCCCCAGTGGGAGGGGTTTACCTGTTTTGGTTCCACCTCTCTTTGTTCTAAATGAAGGATTCTCTCACCTACTAGAGAAAAACAACTCTTTGTAGCCAGTTTAGTCTCAGCGACCCTCCTCACACTTGATCACTGCTCGTTGCCTGTCTTTTGTTGTATTATTTTTCTCTAGGTGAGAGTAGCCGTTGGACAGGTGGGAACTACAGGGAAACCCCTCCCACTAGTCTGTGTTAAGTCTGCCATGTGTCCAGGTTTCCTCAATGCTCCAGACGAAGCTCTTTGGACAAAAAGTGAAACGTCCTCCTACACTTCAACTACAGAGTACAGATCAAAACCTATATGATAGAATTACAAAAAGTTGGAACTAATTCAAAATTCCAGGACTTCTGGTCTGCACTGAATTAAAATCCTAAGCAAATAAGTGAGTTTTGACCCTATTCCACAGTTTAGGGGACACCGCTGAAAAGGCTCTGTATAGACTGATCTGCAGACCTCAAGGGCAAGGCTCTAGCTAGCAGGAGTGTATGGCTGCAGCAAGCACTGTAGTGAAAGTGAGTTCAAACACTTCAAACCATATATACAAGTGGAAGGCAACCGGGAGCCAGTGCAAAGAAGAGAGAAGAGGAGTGATGTGCCCCTGGAATTGAGAAATGATAACAAATGCCCACCAAAGTGCAGTCTAGTTCACAAGACTATCATCATAATCATCCACATGGGATTAAAAGGCATATGACTCAACTACCACTTAATATGTAATTACTGATCTAGGTTATATGTTTGTTTTTTGTTTTATAGCTGTAAGCTTCCAAGACCTTTTTAGGCCTATGCTGTATGCAGTTTATGTATGGCAATGAATGGGAAACAGATCTTGCACTGTAAAAAGTGTTGCCCCATAGGAACACTTTTTACAGTAGATGGAACAGACATATGGCTAGTTATTATCTAAATATATTGTTATCACTGATGCAGTATTCCTTAATTAAATGTAGCAGTGCCATTTGCCTATATTACCCCACATAATGTACATATATCAGCATTCCCGTCAGGCCTCGCGGGGGGGGGGGGGGGGGCAGTGGCCGTGAATACCGAGTTTTCTCCCACAAAA
>OMNZ01097558.1:7574-19358 GCA_900303255.1 Lesueurigobius sanzi | reverse complement strand
TTTATTTTCTAAGTGACCTCTCTGAACTGAACTGGTTTAGTCCCAGTTTAGACTTGATTTAGTGGTTGACTCAGTTTAGATCAGGTTTAGTGCTGGTTTGGATCTGGTTTAGTCCTGGTTTAGACCTAGTTTACACATTTAGACCTTGTTTAGTCCTGATTTAGACCTGGTTTATTGGTTTACACGTTTAGACCTTGTTTAGTCCTGATTTAGACCTGTTTTATTGGTTTACACATTTAGACCTTGTTTAGTCCTGATTTAGACCTGTTTTTGACCTGAGTTAGTGGTTTACTCGTTTAGTCCTGGTTTAGACCTTGTTTAGACCTTGTTTAGTCCTGATTTAGACCTGTTTTTGACCTGAGTTAGTGTTTACTCGTTTAGACCTGGTTTGATTCCAAGAATAAAAAAAAAATCCAGCACATTAAACTCTTAAAAATACTTTATACTTATAAAGTACTTCTAACAATGGATACTTTTATGCTTTTACTTAAGCAGAAATCTTTATCTGATACTTTTACTTAAGCAGATTCTTGGTCCTGTATCTGTGACTTCAGTAAGAATACTGAGTACTCCTTCCACCACTGCTGATATGGGCTTGGTCTGTTTTGTCTTGTCGCAAGATTGAAAAAGAACATTGCCTTTCCTTCGTCTCAGAACTATTTACATCGGAAACCGCAGAAAGAAAAGTTACTTCTTCCAATCCGGCAGACACAAATTAGGGGTCCCTTTCATTGTCCTGTCTTATTAAGTAAGAAGCAAAGCATTGACGAGACTGAAATAGACACTAACAATGAGCCACTAACAACCCTCCCCACTCAGACTCAGCTCCATTTAGTCCACCATCTTGCCAATCAGATCTCCGCAGCCGTGCCTCTTTTTACACCAGGAATTTATCGCTCTCCAACTAAAACCTGATTAATGTCCCATCTCCGTTTCACAAAGCGTTACTAACTAATCCCCAGAGAGGTTCCACTGAGGTGTAGCCATCCCTTCCCTCAAAAGCTCTTTTTAATTGGCCACATTGAACAGGAGATGTGGAATGGTGTCAGAAATTCCTTTTTTTGTGGCTTTGCGGTGGGAAAAGTGTTAAAAATGCATTGGATGAGTGGAGCTTTAAAGTCCCAATACAAACCTTGGACAGTATTTCACTTCATTTATGCAACGTTGAGTAATCCTGTTTACTGAGACCTTCTCTTCTTTGGCGGGAGAAAACCCAGCTGATTTTCACTTCCTGGATTTTCATGTGTAAGATTAAACTCGCAACTGCCTTGAACATTTTGAAGGGGAGAAACTGCTGGCAAAACTCATTTTGTCAATTTTCAGGGCCAAAACTTAATCTATACAATGGGGAGTTTTTGTACTGATTCAACATTTCTCCATAGAAATATATGTGCAATTGTAACTTAAATGACCATTTTCTCGAAATGCATTTTTCTCATATTGTGGCGACAACACATCCTCTTTAGTAGCTCCAACAGACTCCATGTTTTTCAGTCTTGTACTTAAAGAACGGGCGTCTCAGAGCGTCTCAGAGCCGTACTCCACCCACACCAAAAATGTGAAATCTGCCGTGAAAGAGGCGTGTTCGCTAATCCAACTCCAACTGGCTACGGGGGAGGAGGGGAGGAGCCACAGTGATACCACAACGTTAGAGAGGATGATGAGGGGGAGGAGCCACAGTGATACCACAACGTTAGAGAGGATGATGAGGCGTGGCAGAGCCGATGACGTAAACTTCTACCAACAGCTCAACTTCCACTCTATCAGCTAACCGCAAAATTCACATACACATTAAGAGTTCAACCTCTAGAGGGCGTTAGCCACTCAGTTTTAGGCATAAAAGGACACTTTTCAGCAGGTTTGCACTACAATGTCAAAATATTAACTGGAACATGTAGATAATCCTATTACACACCCATTTAGACAGTTTATCAGCAAAAAAAGTTGGTTTGGTGTTTAGTTGTTCTTTAACAATATTTTGAAGGTTTGTTCAGAGTGATTTTTCAACATTCAATTCCTAGCCTCATTTATTGAGTCTTGAGCCTAGAAAAACAAGGCAAAATTTGAATTTTTACAGACTTCTTCACTAGTAACTAGTTTATTCAAAAACTAAACACAATATCCAAAATCTTCTCTGAACAAATCTTTGTAACTAATATATCAACAAAGAAAAACCCATAAATTTAATCCTGGCTCGATCCATTATTAATATTTCGTCGCCAATTGTAGCCATGGGCTAATTTCCATCTGTTGTCCCACATTCACACTCACGACACTCATTCATCCTGATCTATTGTACGTGTTTTTAGTGGTAGGGGAAACCGGAGCACCTGGACGAAACCTACGCAGACACGGGGAGAACTATTACCACTGAAGTTAGAAGGCCCAAAGCCGGAAAAAATACTTTTGCCTGTAGTGTCTCCCCTTAAGCCTTAATATAGCAATATTGTTGCCGCAAATGTCACCAAATGACCTTCCAAAATGGCGGCTTTACGTCTCTTATTATTATTTAATATCATCAAATTTAAAGATCTGATTACAAATGAATGATTATAAGTCAATTCCAAATATTCCGTCAACACCAAATGACCTTTCCAAGATGGCCGCCCTGTGCGTGTGGACCCCATTATAGACCCATATAAAAGGTCATCACGGACACGGTGCTGGAGGGAAGCTGTAGTCACTTGGGACGAGGCGTGCACTCAGCAAAAATTCATTTGCACATCAGACGAGATTGCTTGCAGTGAAGTTGACATTTTGTCCGAAGGCCGTTTCGGGAGGAAAAAAAGCCTTGAAGACATTTTAACACTTAGTCATTGAATTTGTTTTTAAATGTCATAGAAATTAGACGATGGCAAATTTCTCACTTTTGGGAATATTTGACTTTGAGAAATGAAATATAGACGTTTAAAATGACATGCAAATTGGAAGCCGGCATTTGTGCTTTCCTCGTTGTGTCGTTCATGTAAGTACTTTGTTTAAATACTTGGAGTGGAGTGTGTTTTACGGCCGGTCTTATTGTTCCAGCCGGGCATTGTAGAGAATAAAGTAATAGCTTGATGTGGGAGTGCGGGCAGTAAAGGTTGAATAGTTCCTCTGGGTAGAGCAGGTAAATGTATAGCTTAGCGCTGTGTAGACTTCCAGTGGAGAATACAATAGTGTTTCATCATGTTATTGCAAGGCTTTTGATTTGCTACACTTTCATAATTGGTTATTTCAGAGTCTGATTGCCACATTAAATGAAATGTCTACCTTGCTGTTAGTAATGTTCTTTCATTTTTTAACCCTCAATGTAATTATTATGATTTATTGTGGACATTGGCACAAGCAGGGAGTCATTTCCACCATCAATGCAAAACACGCACTTCAATGAACAATCTATTTGTGTGTGAGAACATCTGCTTCAGAAAATCAAATCATGTTGTTTGTCAGTACAATGTAAGTGTAGAAATTAACTGTCGCACATTGCAACCCTGAAATCTTCCGGTAAATATGTGTTTTTATTTCTATTTCTATATTGTTGGAAATATTCTTATTTCTTTGCTATAAACTTTTGACCCTAGAATGTTTGGACATGCCCATGCAAAGGATGATAGGTGCCTAAAGCTGAGGACACACTATGCATTTTTTTTGTGTGATTTTCCTATAGTTTCCAGTCGAGTCTTCCTGAGTCATGATTAGCTGGAGGTATCGTGTCTCGTATTGTGTGGAGGTAAACAACTCAACTCGTGTCCGAATCGTTTAATGTGGGCGACAGAAAGACACGGCTGGACCACGGTCTCAAGAAATCAAACATGGTTGAATTAGAAGCCCGTTTGCAGCCCACCTCCACAAACGTGCACAGTAAAGGTATTATTAAATTACGTCTGTGTAGGTTCTCAGTCGTACAGGAGTTGTCCATCGTTCAAAGATGGAGTGTAGGACGTTTTGCTCTTCATCCAAAGAGCTTCGTCAGCACTGATCAAACTTGGACGCCAGTGGATCTTATAAAGAACCAGTAGGAGGAGTTTACCTGTACACCTTTCCCTACTCGCACCTAATCACTGCTCATTACCTTGAGCAGTGTTTAGGTGTGAATAGGGAAAGGTGTTTTTTAGTTTGCTCAGTGCTGACAAAGCTCTTTGGATGAAGAACGGAACATCCTATGCTTCAAATACAGAGTACAGATGAAGACTGGAGAATCTTTGCCAACAATTATTGAATTACATTAAACCGATACTAGGGCTGGGCTATTTGGCAAAAAAATAACATCTAAATTTTAATCTGTTTTACTCTAAACTTATTTTACATGGATTCCTGGTCACAGAGGCCAGAGTGGGAGAGAGCTGCAGTGGATGCGACAGAGGTAAAACAACTTTTTGGGTTGGGGTTAGCTGAAGTCTTTGTAAAGGAACAGGGGAGGGGATCAGCAGAAAGCTTTATGCATTGGTGTTATTTCCTAAAAAAGTCGCTATGGAGCGATCTATAAAGCAGCTAAATTAGCCGCGCGGCGCACGTGAAGCAGACGTGACCCGATGTCACGATTTAGCCATTTTATACCCTGTTGATTTTCAAAAGCACAAATTTATTGAATTAGATTCATCACCCAGCCCTAAGCAATACCATGAAAAGAAACGCAGCTAACTCACTTACCTCAAGCTTCTTTTGTAATCTGTAGAGACCACATTGTCCATGTCGACTCCTCCATGTCTTAACCCATTGACGTTTTTTCTTTTGTGCCTTTTCCAAAGCAGACGTTACTGCTGCGGCCAGGGTGTTATCGCCCATGTTTGTTTACCAGTCAGCTCTCGTTCTCGTGAGTCTTCATGAGAATTCGTTGTGGGTTCAGTTGTTGTCAGTGGAGTCCGGTTGAGTTACAGTACGTATGTAGTGTGGCCTCTCACGATTCTCACTCGAAACCCCCAGTCGTTCTACAATCAAGCTAATAAGCTAAGCTCTTAAGACAATGTGTGGGGGGGACCTCGGCTTAACACACAATGACACCCATTCAGTTTTCCAATATTTTTTAATACTGTGAGAACTTATGCATATAAACATACAGAAAAAGACTGTATGAACACTGTACGGATCTTTCATGAAATACAGTATCTCGGTCTATTGTGAGTCAAAATACTTTTTTTTTTACTTTCCAAGGAAAGATCCTAATTATCTCCTCTCTTGTATCTGCAGTCCTTTGTTCATCTCCCAAACCTCTTTTGATTTGATTCATTAACTCGTCTAACCCTCATCTAACAAGGTTGCACTGCTAATTACAGCGCACTTTATTATTTCTATCACTGCTCTGTCTGATGAGAGGCATGGTCTGGTGGTTTGTTTCTCGGGTGGGATTTCTTCACAGTTTCTCTCTCCTCCACATCCTTTTTGTCCTTCAGAATGTCCCATGGTATCGGAGGCTGGTGGTTCATTTTGACCTCTATAGGTGGTACAGTATTGTAGTTGACGTGCGTAGATAGGACAGAATAATACTTGTCACAGTGTCATATGGGATTAGAGTGTGGGAGGAGACGGACAGGAACATGGTGAGACGAGAAAAGGCAATATTGTACATGTATGTGTAGGTCAGCAGCTCATGAAGCGAATGCCTTGGTAATAACTTGCATGGCTTTGATAATGTACAATTTATATGCTTGATACAGGCTTTATATTTAATTGAATATCAATATAACCAAATATATAGTCAAGTTTAACCAAAATATGAGGCAAAAAAGTGGTTGGATCTAAATAAATAGTCAAACAACTTGGATGCTCTGTTCTGGCTAACTTCCTTTGTTTGCTTTCTCTTGCTGAAATATATAGATTTATATAGAATATATATAATTGACATTCAAAAAACTATCCTAGCATTTGATCAGCCTTTCTGACCCTCTTCATGTTGGTATTGGTACCAAAAATCCATATTGGTCCTAATTTAAACCATACTTAACAGCAGGATAATCACATGTTGAACTGACTGTAGCATTTTCTCCTCAAGAATACAACTATAACTGCTATACACAAAATCAACCTATTTCTAAAATTATGATACGCAGCAATGGATACATTCATTAATAATTAAAAAAATCAACATATGACTAAACACAGGCCAATTGATTTTGCTGTGTCACCCACTGTAGCACTAGCATGCGTCTGAGGTTAGCCTGTTAGCGCTCTCATGTAACAGCCCACTGAACTGACCAGGGCTTTTGGGGTGAAACCTTACCTATCCCGGCCTGACCGCCGCGCCTGTGTGCTCCTCCAGTGGAACGGGCCAGGGCAGGCTAACATGGCTGCCTTGTAATTACTCCGACAGGCAGCCACTGACCGTCACCCCCTGTCCGTCACAGCCAGCGGTGCGGTGCGTGCGGGTGTGAGAAATCCATGGTTTATGGCCGCTTAAAAATGCATGCGATAACAACAAAGGCGAGCACAAGTCAGGGAATTACATCTCCTGGTTATAAATAGGTAAATAGGAGCGGGCCGTGCCTTGTTTATCCTCCCCGTCTGGTCGTTACGCTCATGTCCACGCTCGGCTCCAAAAAAAAGGGCGGCTGGGTGCGAGGCAAAACGAGGCGAGGCTCTGGAGGACGCAACGTAAACACTGCACGGTATTGCTAAAAAATGTGTTCCTAAATTGTTGCTGCTCGTACTTTGTGATTAAGGAGTTTTGGTTGAATAAAAGCACTTGACAATCGCTACAGATTGGCTTGATGAATGAAGGATTTGTAACACCCAAACAAATGCACAATTAACTAAACAAGAGGACACTCGGGGCCATGGAAGGTTATTGGATGAAAAACTATGGACACTACAGACGCGACGATTCACTCGACTCATGATTCGATACGATTTTCGATATGAAGGTCACAATTTTGATTCGATTCGATACATTTAACGTGCTGAATTTTAATACTATTTTACAAACATGCAAAAATAGCTCAACAGAATCACACGTTCTGCTGTATTGTATCAAAATACATTCTAGTGCAAAATATTCAAGTTTTTAGCTTTTTTTTTGGCACACTTCAGCGTAAATGGCAGCATGACACTTTTTGTGTAATATGTACGAGAGGGGATATCGTGGATGCACTGTTTCATCTCCAACCACAGAATAAGGCTGTAACGCTTCGGCAGCACGTATGATTTGCTTGCGTTTATCGGAGGTGAAGCTACAGTTCATCTGAAAGGCGTCGACAACAGTCTGAGATTTTGGCGGCGTTACCTTGTCTGTCTGTCTGTCTGTCTGTCTGTCCCGCTCGCAGCAGAGAGCTTGTCCGGGTGAGTGCACCGGATTGCTGCGACACTGATCTGTGCGAAGGTGGCGCGTCCTCAAACTTTGGTCTGTCAGTTTCCTGGCTCGCCATGGTTCTTTCTCATCTCTACGAACACAACAGCTAACACACATACAGCAGGGGGGAGGAGTTTCCCACAGGCAGCGAGCTCAGAGGTGCTGCTTCTCAGTGTGACAGCACTCACAAGGCACGGGAAAACATCGGAACCATCTGAAAATACTATTAGTGGCACATCTAAAATCTTCGATTGATTCATATCAAACTTATTTTGCGTATTGAATTGAAGAGGTCGTATCGAACGATTCGGTATAATATCGAGAATCGTTGCATGCCTAATGGACATGGTCATTTAAAACTAAAAGTGAACAGCCTGTGGCTTCTCGCTGGTACAATAACAATAGCTAACGTTCAAACAAGTACTGAAGAATTGAAATCACCATCACAACAAATATTATTGAAGAAAGATTTACGGTAAAAATGACTCTCTTTCAGAACTTTTTTGGACTTCATAAGATGGTGTAGCTAGAATAGTCACTGTTGTGGTTTTTTTACATGCCAGCTAGTTGGATATTAAGATTAATAGTTATTTTGTAGAAAGTGAAAAGCTAGCGTATGAGATTTATTGCCATTAATTCTAATTTGACAGTAACAAAATGGTTTGGGGTCTCCATAAGTGAATTTCTGATCCGGCAGTGTACACATTTTGAAAGAGTGAAGTGAGGAGACGGCATTTGCAATGGTGGGAAGCAAGTTTGGCCCGATGGCTGTGGCTGTGATATATAGAGATTGCAATGCATAATGTGATTTAGTGCTGTCTCAGAGCCAGCCTTGGCCCTGCCATTTTTATTCACACATACAACTCACAGAGTCTACGCACACGCACGCCAACTCACACGCACGCCATTAAAAGCATTAGGAGGCTGACATTTAGCTGGTGCACGCCACACAGCTGGTGGCCGTTTGCTGTTCGGCACAGCTTCTGCACTGGGGAAGGAACTGTGGCACAAATAGACTGCCACAGGAAGTAGCAATGTCTTACAGAAACAATCAAGGAGCTGCCACTGTTTTTTGCCCCGTTTGTTGTGGCAAGGAAATTATAGAACTCCAGACTCAAGGTTATCAGGGTATTGGCAACCAAACCCTCGTAAAAGCATCTGAAAAACGACACAAAACTGTGGACATACCTGATTTATATGGTTAAAATCCTATAGCCTTTAACCACAGGACTGTCTCTCCAAGACTTTGGCTAAGAGTGGGTCTAAGAAGGGACTTTGTTGGTAGCCTGTCTTTATGTTTTTGTTGTTGTTGTCATTGGCAGGGTTAAAGAGGAGGATATAGGGAGCCTGGGGTGGCCTTCAGAATGAGCAAGGGAGGGTTGCAGCAAATACCGTAGTAAAAAAAAAGTGAAATTTAGTGGTACAGATAGTGATAACAGCTGAACGATAGGACAGAGGATCACAATTAAAGCGCAGGAAAGTTAGAGGCATGCTGATGTACATTCACATAGGCTTAACACGGAAGTTGGCCGGGTGGTCACGTTTGGTGGGAACGCACCAGACGTCTGCCTAGTTACACGTCTTTCTTTGAAGCACAAGTAGCTCACTGCCATTTTTGTTATGCAAAAATTCTTTCAGATTTTGCGTAAAAAGTCATTTAGTTTATTATTTCACTTCCTTATTGGGCACATGATATAAGGGGACACGGACATGACATAAGTATATGGAAACATACTGAAGCCATGCAACCATTACTGTACATCAAGGCCATGAGTGATTCCCAGTTCAATCATAATATCCTCCTCTTTATATATCACTGTACATGGAATGTTTTGGGCTAACTTCCTGTTGGCCAATGTAAAGTATTAACTACTGTACTTCCTGTTGGCCATGTTAACGTAAATATAAAATAAGATAACTTTTCATTATAAAATGTGCACCTCCCTGATCGCTATTCCATTAAACTACTGTCAGTAATAATATTATTATTTCCTAAATATGTTACTTCAGCTAAACATGAAACATTATATCAGTAAAAACTATCTTCTTGGGCATTTTCCCTCAGCTGTCATCCTCAACCTGCCAGACTCGTGTCGTAAACTGCAAGTGAACTTTCACCCTGAGAGTTTGTGACCTCCTGTTCACCAGGCAACACCACTCAGTTATTGTTCCACAGTGAAAGTAATGGGCCCGCAGTATTCCCCAGATTACAGCCCCACACGGCGGCCACTTTTAACGACAGCTTTCAAGGCAATTTGTAGCAACAATAAACCTTTTCTCACATGCCCGCGTAAGGATTGAGGATTGATTTTATTCCGGTAGTGGGTTCGGAATGAACAAAACAAGGTAATTATTCGAGAGAGGTGAGGACATGGTGTTCCAAAGTCTCCATTTTGTGTCAAGGGTGTCAATTTTATTTCATCTTTTTAATTATTATTGTTGGGTTGCAATACTTTTCTTGCTTCAGGCACAAACAAAAAAACACCCTTCTTGAAAGCATTCTTTTTTTTTAATGATCTTTTTTCTACATATTTCACCAATGTAGTATATAGCAAAAGTACAGATAATGCTTAAGAGGAGACACTGCATCTTGCTCTTTTTACATAATATAAACTTCCATCTGGAAACCAATAAGTGACCTAATCACAAACATAAAATGATAGAAACCTTGCAATACATTTTCCCCTCATATTTATGCCAGTAATATACAGCAAAGGATTTCACATTGTTATCACTCAATTTAAAATGTTCACCTATTCACCTGCAGTGTCTGGCCTTACCGACATTGTTATATTAAAAGTATTTTCCCTTCAAATCAAAACAGTTTCCACAATCCTCACTCTTGCGTTGTATATTTCTGTGGGAGGTCAACATTCAGGCAAGGTGCTACAGGTGGAATCCCTCATGCATTTTGTAGGAAGCAGTGTGTTGTTCATTTGTGCGGACACAGATACTGGTGCTGCATTATTGATGGCTCTCAGACGTAGCTGGAGGTGGCATTTCTTCACCCTGGTATTTTGAAATCAATCACGAAAAAAGAAAACTCCCGCTAGCTATGTTTCGCAATATATTCTTTCATATGCTTAAAAACCTTCAGGGTACAATATTCACTGGAGGGTCGTTCACGGTATTCCCGAGTCGTAGTATGTCCCAGTAGCTGCACATATCTTAAAGCTTGAGAATAGGTCGCGTTCACGTTATACAATTCTATTTCGGATCCTCACACCTTATGGCTGAAAGTCCTTTTGGCCAACATCGTGTGCATTTTTTTCAATATCTTTTCAATATTTTCTCCACTTTTGGACATCTTTATGAGAAAACAATTAGATCTTAGTTCTGTGGCCCCATGCATGAACTTGATATACTTATATTGAATAAATTGCATCAGTGAATACAGCGTTACTGTATTTGTGTCGTCCATTAATATGAATATCATTGGAAGTTTCACTGTTGTTGGCGACTCTGATTTTCAGCTCATCAAATTATACAAGGTCCGTGCATCAACCTGATACACAACAAAGGAACACACAGATTACTTCAAAAGTTTTGTTTCTTACTGATTTTCATTGTGTTCATTAGCACATATACAGCATGTTCTCGTTTCGTGTTATGAGTATGTTTTGCAGATACTTACTCTCGTCAGTAAATATAGCATATGTTCTCTTGATTGATGTAAGGTGATGAGAGAATAAAAGCTGTTTGTGGATTAATCAGTATTTTTACGCAACTCGGTGTTACCGGTTTGAAATGAAAGATCTGCCCAGGAAATTTAACCGTATTTGATTATTTTTCAGTATCATCTAACATGTATGCCTTGCTTCATGTATGAGAAAATCTCATGCATGAACCTGATATACCCAAGAAAATGTGGTTTATCAGGTTAGTGCATAGAAAACTCAAATAAGTATTTGTTATATATGGTTATTCCCACTTATTCCCTAGTATGATAAGTCCAAACATAAACTGTTTTTTCAAAATACGTAGTAACTGTCTAGTGCAGGCACACCCAAAGTGCGGCCCTCAGACCAATTTTTGGTGGCCCAAAATCTTCTTGTTGAATTGGCACATGTCGTCAGAGATGATATTTTTTCTGCAGGTTTAATCAATCAATCAATCAATCAATTTATTTTTGTAACGCCCAATATCATAACAGAAGTCATCTCAAAGGTCGGTATGGACAAAAACAAATCAATATCAGACATCAATAATGATCAAAAATAAGTCACACACGAATAGAATGTCACACACGAATGAAATGTCTGGACCAGATGTAATGTCCCGTGAATAAGTAAATCACTTAGAGTAACAAGCTTAGAGTATCCCCCATCCTTAGACCTTCCTCTGCGGCGAGGAAAAACCCCCAAAAAACCAGAAATCACATGGTAAAAAAAATTGAGGAAACCTCGGAGAAAACCAATTTAAAGGAAAGATCCATTTCTCTTGGACGGATGGGCTAGTGGAGAATTTTGGTCGACCAGAATCCAATAGCAATGTTCAGCAAGAGTTGCAGAAGAAATTTA
>OMNZ01097555.1:0-10694 GCA_900303255.1 Lesueurigobius sanzi | reverse complement strand
TGGGGGAAAAAAAATATTTAGTCAGCCACAATTGTGCAATTCTCCTACTTAAAAAGCTGAGACAGGCCTGTAATTTTCATCATAGATACACCTCAACTATGAGAGACAAAATGTGAAAAAAAAATCCACAAAATCCCATTGTCTAATTTTTTAAGATTTTTTTGCAAATTATGGTAGAAAATAAGGATTTGGTCGATAACAAACGTTCATCTCAATACTTATACCCTTTTTTGGCAATGACAGAGGTCAAACGTTTTCTGTAAGTCTTCAGACACGTTTCATCTTCAATGCCTTTGCTGATGGAAGGAGGTTTTCACTCAAAATCTCACCATACATTGCCCCATTCATTATTTTCTTTGCTTACCTGTTGCAGATTCAGTCTTCCCAGCCTGGTGCAGGTCTACAATTTTGTTTCTGGTGTCCTTTGACAGCTCTTGGTCTTGGTGACATTTCATTCGTGTGTGACTTATTTTGATCATTCTTGATGTCTGATATTGATTTGTTTTTGTCCATACTGACCTTGAGATGACTTCTGTTATGATATTGGGCGTTACAAAAATAAATTGATTGACTGATTGATTGACGGCACCCCTCAACACCGTACCAACACCGTTGTCAAATTTTCTGACAACACCACGGTGGGGGGATGAGACCGCGTACAGGGATGAGGTCAAGCGGCTGACAGCGTGGTGTCAGGAGAACAACTTACTCCTCAACACTTCAAAGACCAAAGCACGGGGGCTCAGAGGAAAGTGCTTCAGAAGATCACTAACACTGCTCAGAAGATCACTGGCTGCCCTCTCCTCTCTCTGACAGAGCTATACAGAAGGCCCAAAACATCATCAGGGACACCTTACATCCAGGACACTCCCTCTTTCAATTACTACCTCAGGCAATAGGCACAGGTCCATTTAACACCAGGACAAAGAGATTTAAGAACAGTTTTTATCCAAGTGCAGTTGCCACACTGAATGCTGTCAAATGTTACCGACCATAGGCATAATGTAACTGAAGAGTGTGTGCATGTGTCATTTTAAATAATGAATTGCCTTTTAACATTTATTGAATTTTGTTTTGTTTTGGAATACACCGACTGGATTTAAAATTTCGTTTTACTTGTTGACAATAAAGATTATTCATCATATTCATTCATTTTATACAGAAAAGCAAAGGGAGGAGTTTTTTCCATACGTGTTTTCTATGACGTGAAAAAAGGTAGGTAATTTTCCAGGTTGTTAAGGTTTTCCAGGTAGAGTGGGAACCCTGACATATGAACTATTGTCTAATCATTGTCTCATTTGTGCCTTTTGGAATTCTGGCGAAAGGAAGACAGATTCAATCCGATGTTACTCTTCCTTTTGGACAGAGTTTTTCGGTGAGAGGACAATCAGGTAATGTAGATTTAGGAAAGTGCATTTCTGCCAGGCTGAGTTAACATAAATAAACTTATTCCATTTGCAGCGGGAATTATAGACAAAACAATTTCCGGGACCTTTCCACAATAGTGTCTCTTATTGATGCATTGTCGGAGTAAGCCGCTATTATGCATTCGCTTCGTTTCTCAGGCTGCCACTTAATCTCCGCCCTGCACACCTCTTGTCATTAGAAGAGCGCATTAATGCTCTATTTACACTCGGCAACATAATATAATGCATAAAGCTGTCCTCATTAACGGCTGAGCGAGTCAAAGGAAATCACGGAGAGCACTTAGTCACCGCTCTGCCCCGGTGTGAGCCCAGCGGAAATATTCTCCACAAAACTCTCTTGACAGAAGGATGACTTTGTCTGTTTAATCATTACATTTTAATGAACTGCATTATCAAAATTAGGCTTGAATATTACACGTGTTTGTGTTGTCAGGAGCATCGTTCCAGTGGCTTTGAAATATGTAAAAATCACTGCCAGAGAACGGTGCAAGTTCTGTTGTATCAGGGTCAGTCATCTACAGAGAAATATACCAATATGATGAACAACTAAGCTAAGATAGTTCTTTATTGATCTCACAATGGACAAATTTGTCTCTGCTTTTGACCCATCCTTCGATGCCGCTGGGGCAATCGGGACCCATCTCCAGATCTTGAGCCAAGGCTTATCAATCAATCAATAAATCAATTTATTTTTGTAACGCCCAATATCATAACAGAAGTCATCTCAAAGGTCGGTATGGACAAAAACAAATCAATATCAGACAAGAATGATCAAAAATAATGTCTCGACCAGATGTAATGTCCCGTTAATAAGTAAATCACATAGAGTAACAAGCTTAGAGTATCCCCCATCCTTAGACCTCGGTCAGAATTACTTGGCAGGAGGATTTAACCTAACATAAACATAAACTTACACTGAGTTAGCTCATCTTGAAGCATCAACCCCTTTGTCTGTGTACACCAGAGGGCGATGGTCAAAGATTTCTAGCCTGGAAAATGCTCTCACCAATAGGGCTGGAAAGCGGAAGTGCAGAATTTGCGAGATTTCCATCCACGGATACAAACAGAAACCACACGTGGGTTTGTCCTGTTCTTCCCGTGCTCGGTTGCAGTACTGATATCGTGGACTTGAAAATTGTACACGCTTTGATGGCTTTTTCAGTGTTATAGTGGACAAATTTCGTCTCTGGGACAAAAAAATTGAGTGAACGGTCAGAACTAGTTGTGATCTCGGCCACGTCAAGTTCCAATATGACCAAGAGAAGCGAAAGATGCAGGGGCTGTGTTCAAGCTGCGGGACCCAAGTTATCACGTAAGAATGTACATTTATTTGTTATCACCAGGACTCCTACGGCCGAGATGCGCCCGGGGATATTTAGTGCCGACAGCACATACCATAGGACCATAATGAAATGTCCTTATAGCCATGGTAGGCAGCGATGAATACTGCTAGTTTTATGCTTTGGGCACCTCTATTTTATGTATTTATTTACATGTATTTAATATGGACTTAACGTGAGTGAAGGGATCAAGTGACAGCGTAGACCAAGCTGCTACACAAGGGTAATTGACTCGCGGCAATTTATCCACTATATTTCACATCAACACCGTATATAAATATATATAAAGTGACAGTAAGCAAAAAATGATGTCTCCTACTCTTTCTACTGCAGAGCTGCCCCTGAGCCTCTATCTGTTCCCTGGTTTCAAAATTGACAAAATAAATGTGCAAGAAATTAACTAAAAAAAAAAAAATGTCCATGTTTTATGTCTGTGTTGATCTTTCTTTTCTGTCGGGAAATTATAAACATGAAGTGAGGTTTACATTTCTTCTATTTCTTTGGATGGACTCTGAATAGTGGATATAATATTGCAATATTGGTTTTATCCGCCAAAATCTATAATAATTCTATAAGTCTATAAACTCCATTAGAGCAGTTGAACATGGCACAAAGCCATGTCATTCTACAAGTCACAGGCTTATAAAACCTAGTTTCAGCCTTACGGCCCACGGTTAGATGCATGTGCCAAGTGTTTGGTAGTGGGATTTTTTTTTTACATGATTGACCCACGCATACATGTGCGCTTTGTTTATTGTTTTTTGGTAAACCTAAAAAAGGAGCATGTGTTGCGTAAACTTTGGTGATTACAGCCGTATACAAAGCAGAGCATTTTGCACCATTCAATAAGCCGCTTCCTCGAGCACGTGGTCGTTTGTTTGTATCCGAGCGATGAACCGGAAGTGAAAATTGGTACGAGACTTTCCAGCCCTATTTACCAGCAAGTGAGTCTGGTGGGCGGAGCAAACGCAACAAACAGGAAGCAGTGGGCGTCTGTGCTACGATGTTGTTAGCAGTTTTTCGTTGATATTTGATCAGGATTATAAATCGCGACACTCACCTACTGCCGATGTGGTTTTGGTCTTTTAAAACTGAATTAACCACTCCCCTGTGTGTCTACAGCCAAATTCACACACCGCCACCGGGCTGAGTGCGGACAAATGGAGCCCCCTTACGCGCTGTGTATGTCATTCACACATGACAGCCACAGCTGGCTCCAAGCCGCCTAACGAGAAGCATTCACACACACCTGGGTCAAAAGCTGTGAGGGCGGAGAGTGATCGGGGTTTGCATAAAAATCAAGGTAATTATGAAAAAAGAGATGCACCGTGAGCCAAACTTTCGAAAAGATGGATGAAGTGGAACGTATTGTGCTATTTCTGCTCATGTGGCAGGGTTAAAGATCGTGCAAACATAATGTCATTGATCAAGGAAAGAACAGACAGAAAGAAAAGACAGAAATGGACGTGGAGCGACAGCGCACACAGGCACCTGCACAAGAAGGCAGCAGTCTACTGGAAATTGGTCTTGCAGCACAAACCAACCATTTGGACCCAGTGTCCTCTTTCGCAATGATGTGCTCCTCAACATGAGCGACGATAATAAAAAAACACTTTTGCCCCTCCCAAAGAGGCTGATTAGCCAAACGCCGTGCGCATTCACATACGGGTGCACACCGCACTAGTCCATTTGTCTGAGTTGGACCGGTGGATTCTTCGCATTCATACATATGGGGCTACCTGGGTAAAGGCAGGGTGCAGGTCGTGTGGCATAGTATGTGTGAATTTGGCTTACAAGTGATGCTGCTTGATAACAACAAATGAGTGCAAATAAACCATCAGATGGCCCGGTTCCATTTGAACCATGTGAAGGGGCCTCTCCAGACTGATATTCCTCTGTATGTAGATACAAATATCAATCTGGATTGCCAGGCTAAAGGATTTCATCCATAAGTTTAAAAAAAAATTACATTTGGATGGACTAAGGCCGCATTACTTTGTTTCGCCTCTTGGTATTGTTTTTATTTTTTATTTTTTCAAAGATTTTCCACCTTGGCGGCACAGTGGCTGAGCAGCTAGCATTCTTGCCTCACATCAAGAAGGTCCCGGGTTTGAGTCCTATCTACTGGCCGACATCACACACATGTTTTTGAATATTGTCTCCACTTATAGACACCTTCATGAGAAAATAATCAGACCTTAGTTCATATGCGCTGACAGAGAAGACATTGAACGTTGTGACAGTGTTTGTTTCATGTGGATTGGCCCAGGAATTACACAGAAATTAGCGATAAACTAAGACTAGAAATCTGTTGTAGAATTTCACAGTTCTACAACACATACTGTACATTTCAGTTGCTCTTCACCTCAACTGCAAACCATAGGCTCTTCAGAGTGTTGATTCTTGTTTAAACATCCTCCAAAGCAAGCATTTGGGGTTTCATATATAGCCTACAGTGTCTTAGCACGTCCCACACAATGTAAATGATATTCCAGCAGGCCAGCTACTGAGACAATGGAGCAAATCCATCGAGCCGAGAACATTAATGCTCTATTTAGTTAAACTGCAACACAATACGACGCATAAAGCTGTCCTCATTATCGGCGGAACAAGTCAAAGTAAATCACGAGGAGCACTTAGTCACCGCGCGCTGCCCGGAGGTAAGCCCCGCTAAAATATTCTCTCCCGACAGATGTTTGTCTTTTTCCTAGGCTATTTGTTGTTTTTGTTTGTATGTACGGGGGGAAAAAATGCACCCAGGCTAATGAGAAAGTGAGTTTAGTGGCTGATAAATTGCCTGTTAGAGGGAGGAAGGTCAGACGAAGCCATCTGGTCGGCCTGACAGAACTGTGCGTGGGCAGAGAGAGAGAAAGAGAGAGAGAGAAAGAGAGAGAGAGAGATGGTATATGGTGTAGCTGTTGTTGTAATACTAATGATGCTAAGACTCCCCATTGTCCCGGAGGCGCCCTGGAAACTTTCACTCCTCCAGGTCGGATCGCTGACCCCTCTGTGTGCTCAAGTTAAGGTTTACAAAAGACGGTGAAAGACAAAGAAAGAAAGTGCGGGCAGTTGGAGAGAGGGTTGTGAAAGAATGCAAGGATTTGGAGTAGAGTATGGAAGGAAATATATTTTTTTGATTTTTTTTTTTTTTCTAATTTAGCTGAAGTAATGCTGAGAGTGTTAATAATAACGGTTTTAGGTAGTTGGTTTAGTCCAGCCTAAAGGCCCTGTACTTGATATGAAATAGTTTTTTGTCCTCCTTTAGTAAATTGTAAAAAGACACTGGAATATAATGTTTTTTTTTTCCAGAAGGCAAGTTGTCCCAGTGACTCTGAGATAGTCACCCAGAAAGTTGTAAAATGTGTTTATAAAGTCATCCCTGTGTAAAATTGGGCTGTTGGGAATGGGAATGTTTTGACAGAAGTAAAACATTTTAATGTACAAACATTGAAAGCAATCAAAGTGAAAAAAACAAAAAACATGCTTTTAAATGTGAATTGGCATTACTTTGTTCAGACCTGGTGAATTGCTCATGTGGAGTATGCAGCGTAGTAGTTCTGAGTTGAATTATCCCCAAAATCCATTCGGGGGAAAGGAGGAACATTCAGCAGAAAACTTTGAGCTGATCTGGTTGGTAAAAACTGCACAAAGCGCCTCTCGCTGATGTTCTTTCAAATAAGATATTGTGGATTCTGCTAAAACAGATTTGATAGCAGTAGATACAGTATGTGTCCGCCCTAAACCATAATGCAGACATCTGATTGGCCCAAACCACTGTAACACATCTGTGACTTTAAAGGGGCTATACCTGATTTTTTTCCTAGTAGTGGAATGAATTTTCCCACCTCCTCTAGTATATTGCAAACTCAAATATTTGTGGAAATAATACTAAGCATCTAAATATAAAGCATTTATTGTCAATTTCATGGTTTGCAGGCTAGTTTTCTAGTATTTCTGTGACTATGACTCAAAAAAGTGACCCTGCCAGTTGTGAAATGTGCTTATAAACTCATCTCTAAGAAAGGACAGGGTTTTAGAAATGTGTGAGGAAAGTTAGGAATGTGGACCACAACTATCAATTTATTTTACTCAGTCCCTCTTCCAATATTTGCAATAAAAAAAAAAATTAAAAATCAGGTATAGTGCCTTTAATAACCATTCGCCAAAACATCAGCTGGAAATTGCGGAAGAAAACAATAACAGCGATCTAGGAATGAATGCCTGATTAAATCTCAAAGGCCCTATACCTGATTGTTCATATTTTTTTTAAATTACAAATAACGGAAGAGGGAGCGATTAAAATAAATTGATAACTGTGGTCCAAACTCATTCCTAACTTCCCTAACACATTTCTAAAATCCAGTGTCTTCTTACAGATGAGTTTATGAGCACATTTCACAACGGGCACGGTCACTTTTTCACAGAAATGCTAGAAAACTAGCCTGAAAATCATGAACAATAAATGACAATTGACAGTAAATGCTTTATATTTAGATGCACAATATTTTTGACACAAATATTTGAGTTTGCAATATATTAAAAGGAGTAAAAAGAAAAAATTCCACTACTAGGAAAAATCATGTATAGTCCCTTTTAAAACAAAAGCAACAGGATACAAATATTATATAAAAGATAGGACATAGAGAATCCCATGACAATTGAGCACTTTTACATCGCCTTTGGGCAGTTAACAATTGATTAACTCCTCCAAAATCATATATTTCCTCATATCTGTGTTGAGTTCTTGAATTCCCCTGGGCACTGGACCAAACACTTACATGAACTCAAGGCTCAGTGGTCTCTGTGTCTGCTGAACAGACAGAATCATCATCATCATCATCATCATCATCATCAAAAAAAAAAAAAAAAAAAGTAGAATAAAAACGTCATCAAGCGCTATGGCTACGACTTCATGACGTATTCGTTGAGGTAATGCGACATTTCTATGGAAAATAACAATTTCACTCTTCCTTATGCTCCTCTTTCATTGGAATTATTGTCTGTCTGAGCCGCTGATCACATGTTAATGAATGGAGATGCACCTAAGTTATTCCTCCCCCGTCCTTCCATCTCCGTCTCCACATCTCCCATCCCGCAGTAATCATAATTGCATCTGGTTTGTTTGCGAGGCCGTTTTATTGGTGCGACTTTGACCAAATGTCATTATCTGTCGAGGCGTGAACTCACCGGAGGCGCATCCGGCGCCAAGGAAATGTATCCGTCGTCCAAACTATTACCATCTTTCCTTCTGAAATGAGCTTGTAACAGTGACGGCTGAACTAAAGGCCCCAGATGTAATCGCCATGGCAATACTCCTCTGTTGTTTTTTCTGAACAAACATCATTAGCTTGTGTAGGTAGCATTCACAAACCACAAACCATTACGCTTTCTGTACAGTGATTTTTATTTTATTTTATGGCATTTCAAGAAATAATGACAAAATATTCAGAGGATGGCAGTTATGATAGATGTAGTTTGAAGCCATACTGTGTAACATTTCTCCTCATACATGGAATAAAGTCAAAACTGTTATTTATTATGGGAGTTTTTACTTTATTTTTATTAATTAAGGCGAGACACAGCAGGTGCAAACATTGATTTGTGTCTAGTTTGTCCCTAAACATCTTGGTCGTTTTCACACTGCCTTTAGTTAGGTCGACCTAAAAGGGCTATCGACTCGGGAGCGGCACTATAAGGTCTGTGTGAATCCAGCCGCACCACTTTAGACCGGTCTAAAGAGCCGCACTCAGAGCGGCTCAAACAGCTGGTCTGAGGTCTCAGCCGCACTATCTCTGACTCTGCTCCGGCCCATGAGTGGTGTGAAGGGGCCGACCTAGTTTCAGTTTCATTCTGCTTTTTGAGTGCAGAAAGGACTTCTAGCATGTAATATTCAAAACGCTACCTCACCTGTGCTGCAGGACGAGATGTGGACAGAGAGTTATGACCCTGGTGTAAGCAAGCACCTGCATGCCACCGTATCGAAAGGGCTGTGATCGCTTGATGCCCATGGTCATGGGGATGAGTTCGGCGAACAGCTGATTTTAGTCACATGCCGATGGTGTGGCTTTTTGGTGGTCACGACTGAACTAAAGCTGAAGTCAAAGCAGCTGAAACTAGAGCGATCTCGGGTCGACCCGTGAACCGCTCCAAAATGATGTGTCAAAGTGGAAAAAATAACAAACTCACCCTTTATGATAGTTATTTCATGATGCTTTCCCGAGTCGCGGACCAGGAAGTGACTCCAGCAGCACTTTTTCCCCTCTGCCCTTTTGCTCCTCTAACCAGCGTATCCATCCACAGACAATCACATATTTGGTATCCACGCGGAGTGTATAAACTCCACAACAAAAGATGCTGTATGTCATAATATCCTGTTTGGGACAAGCCAGAAGAGATGATACACGGAAAACAATTTGCACATGTGCAGGCGTTCCAAAGGTTTACTCCTGCAACGACATTTTCACTGTAGTAGCTTCTACAGACTCCAAATGTTCCAGTCTTGTACTTAACAATATTCTGAAAAGTTGTTCAGAGGGATTTTTCAATTTATTTATTGAGTTTAGCAAAAAACAACTAATAATACAGCTTTTTTTCCACTAAGAACAAATTTATTCAAAGATATTCAAAATCTGGCTCTATTATTCGGATTTCATTGCCAAAATATAGGCTTTTTTTATATCAGTAATAAACAGCAAAAGTTTGAAATTGATATCACTCAAATTATCCCCCCCCCCCCATTCACCTCCAGTGTCTCGGCTTACATTACCATCGCTATCAATTTGAGAAAACACCACATCAAGTAGAAACCGTCTTGAAGGGACACACTCATCACATCTGGACTGGAGTCTTTTTCTCCCCCCTGGGACGGCTTCTTGCTGAACGTGCTCTGGTCTGTTAGCTCTGCCTGCTGCCGACAGAAGAAGACTCTCCGCTCTCGGCCTGATGATTCAACGGCGATGACTTACCCCACATAATAAATACCCCACACGTTCGGACACATCCAGCGTGCATCTTGCGTCAGAGATATTATGATCCGGTTTTTACGTGGGCCTCGGGGGGGGTGACTGATTTAGAGTGACAGAAATACTCCGTGACAGTGAAGTCGCCGTAGTGTGAGCAGTTGGCTGCTGTTGGCCGATAGGAAGATGCCTCATAGGTCAGTGAAGGTCGGTGAAGCTCCCACGCGACTATCAGATGAGCGCGACATGCCATGTGATGTGTGGATGAAAGCAATGCAGCCAAAAGTGCAAAAAGCAGAGATATTTTAATGGTATATCACAACTATAGGGTAATGCTAGCGCAGCAGAATGTCATCATGTTTCCTGTTGTATATATCACATTGCGAGTCTTATGCACGAGTGAAAACAGGCCAGCTCTATACTGTGTGGCTAACTGTGCATTAGCGTGTTTGCATGGAATAGTTAGATGAAGTGGAAGAGTAAGCCTCCTCTGTGTCTCCATCGTCACCTCATTATCATCGGAATATATTACCCATCTCTTCATTTACTTTATTTATTAGGTTTACTTGATGCTAAAAAACATAGAAAAATGATGATTATTATTGTATTGGATCACAGCTTCTTTCAGGTTCCCGGCTTCTTTTCAGATTCAGGCCCGCAGATTTACGACGGCACATTCTACTTTTACCACTAGACTAGCATGCAAACGGCAGCAAGTGCAGTGCAGCGGGAGCAGAGTCCTGGATTAGACCTGGTTCAGTCCAGGTTTGCGGCTGGTTTAGACCTGGTTAATCCTGGTTGTAAATAGCATTCCTCTGCTTTGGAAACAGCGTCATGTGGCGCGCCGCATATTTCATTTCATTTTTCATTTAATTTATTTATTTCAAACTTATAACAGGATTTCATAGCTTGTCTTACCAAAATACAGGCCATAATCATAAACATGCATTAATACGTACACGCATACA
>OMNZ01097542.1:0-15877 GCA_900303255.1 Lesueurigobius sanzi | reverse complement strand
ACACTTAATAACTCTGTATCAGAACCATGAACACTTAATAACTCTGTATCAGAACCATGAACACTTAATAACTCTGTATCAGAGCCGTGAACACTTAATAACTCTGTATCAGAGCCGTGAACACTTAATAACTCTGTATCAGAACCATGAACACTTAATAACTCTGTATCAGTCTAATGTAAACTGAATAACCTGCTCTATTTGCACTCTGTGGTATGTCCACACTCACATTTGCTGCTAATCTGTAATTCACCATTTGCCATTTATGCTGCTGTCTCGTATTGTGTTAAGTTACTATTTTATTAGATTTTTTATCTTATGCATGCCTTATAGTTATACTCTTTATTTCATTTTTTCCATAGTTTATTATTTATGTTTCATGTTGCACGAGAACACCAAAGAAAATTCCTAGTCTGTGAAACCTGCATTGACAATGGCAATAAACTCGATTCTGATTCTTCTGAATCGCAATCGCAATTCCAGTCCGAAAAATTAGTTTTTTTGTCAAAATCATGCAGCCTTAATACAAAACATAAATGTCATCTTAAAGAGAATGTTGCTGCTTTTTACTTGTTGTGGGAAATACACCTTGCCCCGCCCTATATTTGGGACATTTGTGGACTTGTCTGCCACATTTTATGAACAATTTCTAGCAATCGTGAACCCGGAAGTAGGACCAACGCTACAAACTGCTTTGCCGTCTGAACCGCGTGAATTGTGCATATATGCTTATCTTCGAGAATAATCTGATATAAATTCAAGGCTAGGACCAGAGGGGTCTATGAAGGAGCCCATTTTCTATCATTTCTTTTATGGGGGTTCCCCGGACCCCAGCACGTCTGTTGACGGCACTGTGTAAAGCCTTAAACAATAATTGCCAGCGAAGTAATGGGTGTTTACCGCAGTCCTATGACAAGGAGGGGCCTCAAAAAGCCTGTTCAGTACTTAAAATCCTACTGAAGATTTGCAATATGGGCTCATCTAACTGGTTTGTCCCCAGGTCCCAGAATTTCATGCTACACCCCTGCTGGCACCTATGAGCAAAGTATATAGGAACTTTGACAGCAATTTGAACGCAGTCCTGGAAATGTCATCCTCTCATCGCATCAGTAGGTGGAGAATAGCTTTATGAGCTTTTGAGAAGCAAACTACGTATCTATATTTTTGGCTTCATGGAACTTTTCCCACATCAACAAAGAACAAGTTCCTTTGGCAGTGAATGCAAATCATGAGGCTCTTTCAAACTGGGGCTATATGTTTTTTGTGCTTTCTTTTAATTTTTATTAGTCACACAAAAATATACTGATTCTAGTCATAGTTTTAGTCTAAATAACCACCTTTTAATTTATCTGTGTAGGTTCTCAGTCGTACAGGAGTTGTCCATCGTAGGCAGAAGACTGAAGAATCTTTGCCTACCTTTAATTTAGTTTCAGCATGTACGGCATTTTACTTTGAACAAAACTTTGTAGTCAACGGAATCACCACCGAGTCCAGGTACGTTTTCACGAAGAAATAACCCCTCAACATCCGGTATCATCATTACACGGGCGCTTTAAGGCTGCAGAGTCGTGGAAATGGCGTGAATGTGGCCCACGCCCGAGGACACGTCAGGAATGCTGTCCCCTTCGGCTTTCGCGGTCGATAAGTACGGACCGACCCCTCAGCGTTTCATAGTGCAGCATTTGAAGTTTGTGAATGGGACAGAGAGGCGGCGGGGAGGGCAGCGGCAGGAGCAGTTACTGACCCACTGGCCCGGGATGGAGCGCTTGCATAAGAACGAGCACCTGTGACATAATCGCAGAGCCAGGGAGGGGAGGGGAGGGTAGTTCGCGTCGAGGTGGAGTTTGGCGCGCGCGTGATGTAACTGACTTTAGGGGGAAGTGGGTCACTGTGTTCAGAAGAGCCCCCCCTGCCCCCCCCACCCCCCACCTGTTCCTGCACGCTGTGAGAAAGACTCGCCACAATGCAGCGGGGACACGACGATCCCGGCGAGACTGGGATCGCGATCGTTCTGCAGGGGCAAGTTTTTCCCGATATCGTGCGGCCCCACATTATTGGCGTTGAAAATATCACGTGACACAATATCCACAAAACACAAAGTTAGTGAAGTCTTCCGTCTGACTGAGATCTGCACGTTTTATGTAAACAGCCAAAAGCTTATGAATGCACAAACGTTTAGCCATGTTTGATCTTGATTTAGTCTTTTTAAGTTTTCTCATATCATGCAGCCCATAACTCCTTCTTGAGGCGTGTTTTAAAAGCTTGACCGGACTCTAATAACCACTAATAATGTCATGGCTCAAATTTTCTCCACTACAAATCATCCCCTGTTTACATTTGGCTTCATTCCCCTCCATACCAGCAGAGGACCGGCCCAGGAATTTAGCATGCTCAGAAATGATGACTTACTTTCATCTGTTGGACACTTTTACGTTAGTTAAAGTTGTAAAATGTGAAATAGCACTGGTGTTGTCCATAAGCATGCGGTTAAAAGTTGGAATATATTTTGCCACTAACATTCTAGATCAGTGGTTCTCAAAGTGGAGCCCTGACCTAGAGTTTCCCAGATAAATTCAGGATAAAATAGAAAGAAAAATGTTTTTTAAAAATATAATGTTTAGTTTAGGAAAGCATGTATTGGTGAATTGGGGTCAAATAACAAATACACAATGTTACATATTTTTCTGCTTGAAATTATTACAAGAGGCAGTTGCTTTTTACACTGGGGGTCCCGAGTCATTCACATGTTAATTTTGGGAGTCGCAGCCAAAAAAGTTTGGGATCCAAAAGTGTGTTGTGGAATTGTTGTCAGTGGGTCAATTTCCTTCAATATTTATCTAAAAAAAAAAGTGCAGAAACACCACCGGAGGCGTTAAAATTCATTTTTTTCGCCGTTATGTTCAAGCTTATTTCATGCTTGAGTCATAATCATAAAGAAAATACAGGATTATACATGACATATAACAAATTTAATTCTTATTTAGGTCACGGCTTGTCATCCATACCAGTTCCCTGTTCTCTTCTCCCACAAATCTTCATAAAATTGCCATTCCACTGATGCAAATCTACAATTACTACTTGCATTATCCCATCAAACTAATCCACTCCCACAAAATATAAACCCCTGTCTCTTTAAGCCCAGAGCTTCAGTATGGAGGGGGACTAGGCTGAATAGTTTGCTGAGTTGTGGTGACTCGCTGTGGACAGACACCTGATGCGTTCACTGTCGCAGGCTGTTCTTCTGGTTCCACTCAAATATTCATGCTGGTGGATCCTTGACACGGATGAGCTGGAGCTGCCTCACACTTGGCCGTCCTCCAGTCAGGCATGTGCCACAGAGTGTTGGCCGGGTGCTTTTGTGCTTCCACAATTTTCCCTTTGACAACACGGTTACAGCGACCTAAAAGCCTAATAACATGTATTTATGGTCACAGGACACACACTTCATTTATTGTAACATGGATTATTAAAAACAGCTCAAAGCCAGTATCTAGAGGGTAAACTACTCTGAGGCAAGGCTAATATTTGAATACTGTTGTGCTCAAAAGTTTACATACCCTTTTAATCTTTTGGCCATTTTTCATAGAATATGAGTGATTTTTCCACTCATGGTTAGTGGTTGTGCGAAGCCATTTATTGCCAAAGAACTGAGTTTACTCTTTTGAAATTATAATGAAACAGAAACTGTCCCTGTGCTAACACTTACATGACAACAACTGCCAGGAAAATTGTTCAGGCGCAAAGAAAAACTCACTTCAGCTGAAATACAGGACTCTCTGACAAAATTGGCAGCAGGGGTTGTAGCCAAAAAATTTCTTAGAAAATAATTGAATTTGAGTTTAAAATGCAATTTGCCGTTGTATAAAATTTTATACTGAATATGGAAATTCATCTCTTTGGTGGAATGTTTGCAAATTTTAAGAAATGGCATTAAAAATCTAGTACTTGGGTATTAAAATGGCATTAAAAAGCATTATATTTGACTTGCTGCATCCTGTATAAACCCTGATAAAGGTTGTTTTTTGTGTTATTCATATTCTCTGAAATGCACAAGGTTTTGAGCAGTATTTGAACTGTATTTTGGAGCCCATTTTACCTCAAATGAACAACAGTCTTGATTTGGGAACTGGAATGGACTCTAATGCAGTGGCTCTCAGCTTCATTGATGTCGGAACCCACCATCAATATACAGTAGGATTGAGTTAGCAATAAAAAATCCTATAAAGCTAAAATTATGATAAAAAAAAAAACATTCATTTTAACTTACTCAAGAATATATTATGCATTTTTACCAGAGAAACAGTGTTCCCCAAAAATGAGGCTGACCCACCAGTTGACAACCACTGCTCTAAGTGTTTTAAAGGTGCATTATGTAACTTTTAATATGGAAGAAACCCTTTATATTAGCACATATTTGGCCTTTCAGTGCCCCAGAGGCTGTATGGGTGCAGCATGGCACCTTTACATCAAATGTGTTTTGTACCAGAAAACTACCAGAACCCCAAAAACAATTGACCCTGGGGCGTCATACAGGTGCCATGCTTCACCTATACAGCCGCTGGGTCAGTAAAGGGTCAAATACGTGCTAATATCAAGTTTTCTTCACATAAAAAGTGACATAATCCTTTAAGATGGCATGTTCTGAGTGAGTCTTCAAAAGGGCATTCAATTTGACTTCAGGGTTCCTGCACATACCCTATTATCACATCAGCGTTCAATCAATCATTGTCTTTTTTTACCTCCATTTCAGTTTGTGTAGGTTCTCAGTCGTACAGGAGTTGTCCATCGTATGCAAAGATTCTTCTGTCTTCATCTGTACTCTGTATCACGATGACTATCTTTGGGCGGAGATGGAAACGTCCTACACCTCAACTACAGAGTACAGATGAAGACAGAATCCATTTCAGTATTTAATTTGTTTATTTACAAGTTTGCTTACACCTCCTACTATGAATCTAAACCGAGCCGTTTCAAGGTTTAAAATGAAGTCATGCTGGCGGAAGTGTCTCCAGAAATAGCGTGAGACCCAAATACTAGGTCAGACGGGGGGAGAGCGAGCGTGCGGCAGGTGATGTTTGCGTTCGCGGGGCCAGGTTGACAGGAGACGGGCTGTCTAGACTTGCCGCGTCTCTGTGCGTGTTTTGTAAGCCCGCAGTAAGTAAAAGTGGGCGGGGCCGGAGACTTTATGGCATCAGGTACCAATGAGCGTTGTTGGACGATCAACAGTTTCCTCTGAGCCTGCGGGGAAACCACGGCACATTTGCGACATGTTATGTGCTACTTTGTCGTGCGATTTGTTTGGAAATCTCCACAGCTCCTCATCATAAAAGTATCAAGGCCACTATAGTGAAATGACAAGGGAATGCATCTGTTGTCAAAGTATTGAAATGGTAAGGGCTGAGTGAGATTTACAGACTTTCAAAATGTAAAAATGTTAATAATTTTTCAGATTTAATTACATTTAGACATTGTTTTCATCCTAATTTTGTATTTTCTTGGCACAATTTGATGAAAATATACAAAAATATACAATGTACAGTAGGCACTAGGGCTGCACGATATTGAAAAAACTTGTGATATGCGATGCGGGCATGCAATACCACGATATTATTGTGATACTGTTCCATTCAATTCAGACACATGTAATAATATATTTTTCTATAATATAATTGTGTCAAAAGAAGACTCCAAAAACACTAAATTAGAACCAAACCAAGGCTAAAATGTGCTAAATTAGGAAAGTTGTAACTAAAACTGAACTTCTACACATGTATTAAGTTCCATGCATGTTTGGTTTTAGAGAGAATGCAAAAAATGCAAAAATCTAAGTCAGATGGAAGACTTGAGTGTGGCTTCTTGCGATACGGATATCGCATCACCTATGATATTTTTTGCGATGTATTGTGCAGCCCTACTAGGCACTGTGCATAGTGCGCAAGTGCATATGCTCAGTTTCCACATCAGAATGGAATGAGCCACAGAATTTATAGCACCATGTGGCTTTTATTGCCCAGTGACATGCTACACAGACTTACTCTCTGCACAAGTGGGGACATAGATCTTTTGTGGAAAATTGTCCCTGAAAATGTAATCGGTTCATATTGGGTTGTCATTCCAACAGTGTCCAAACACATCCCACAAATTGAAGAGTGGTTCAGTTTTGTAGCATTTCTTAGAGGAGTCTGGAACAATGTCCCGTTGAAAACACTGAGGGCTCCTGAGCGCCTCTGGCTGCGTCTGTGCACAGACAGCACAGGCTTGTTCAGCTGGCCTCCGCGTCTGACATGTCTGCCAGCAATGCACACGTGTGAACACTTGACTCGTACTCTTGTAAACACCTAATGATACTGTTGCATAGAGATGTTCCGTCCTGAGATTTGGCTTTGTTCGTTTTCATGCTAAGGTTTGTATATGATACGGTACTATCCAAAGTACACCCTGACGCTGTTTTCCACTGCTGTAATTCTCACGACCCTCATGATTCCTGTGGAGCAGGAACAAACTGATGAAATGTGAGCAGTCATAAAAAGGGGTGTAACCTGGATATTCTGTTCTTAAAGGCTGAATAACTACAAACTCTTGGTTTCACTGTAACATTTGGTAAATTACTACAAAAATCTGTGTTACTATGGTAACTGTGGTCTATTCACTGCTGCATCCTCCAGTAAAGAGGAAATACAACCAAAAGTATAAAACAAAACTCAAATATATCTTGACTGGACTAGGACAGATAGTACACATGCTCTTCACACATACATAAAAACAGCTCTTCAAATATATATTTAGTCATGAACAGGTGGTGAATGCTATTCTCAATGAAATGAAAGCTTTCAAATACAGTTGAAGAACAGTTTTTCTTGTGGTTTGCAGGTGAGCGGCCTTTCCCCTGCACTTGGCCAGACTGCAGTAAGAAGTTTGCCCGCTCCGATGAACTGGCCCGGCACTACCGCACCCACACCGGGGAGAAGAAGTTTGGTTGCCCACTCTGCGACAAGAGGTTCATGCGCAGTGACCACCTGATGAAGCACGCGCGCCGCCACTCCGAATTCCACCCCGCCATGCTCAAACGTAACCACAGCACCCGGCCCAGCTCTGTCAGCGACTACAGCCGCTCAGATGCATCCAGCCCAGCCCTGAGCCCCGCCCTCAGCCCTGCTCTCAGCCCCGCCCACAGCCACACCCTCAGCCCTGCCAGCTCGCCTTAAATTCACACTCGCACTTTCTGCCTCTCGATGAGAGGCCTGTTCCTTCATAACACTTGTGTTGCACAGTACTCGCCAACCCCCCTGCTATTCCTGCACTTGCTGTGGTGTACTGTTCTGTACATAACTGCTTATGGTAGTACAATGTCCTGTGTGATATTTAAAGAGGATCTCAGACGGCAATACAAGCCGAATTTCCACTGTTCAGTACGAGGTACATTCCGATGTCAAAAAGACTAGCTGTGGAGTATTACACAGCGCTGCTTTAGCATCCCTTTGATCTGTGGTCACGAATGAAAAGGAGCTAACCATTTCAATGTGTTGATTAACTCACACACAAGGATAACTCGAATAGGAAGAATCAAGAACAGGACAGGCAACAACAAACATACTAATTATTTCATTATTTTAATATGAAACAAAACCAGATTTTGCTTTGTGGCACAAATCCATGATTTTCCCATAACGATGGGGGAGATGCAAGTCTCTCAGAAACAAGGTACCGTACCTCCAGTGGAAGTGAGGCTGCTATCTGCTTTAGCCTGTGTAGTTTCTGCCTCTGATCACAGTGAGATGTCCAGTGTACATTAACATGAAGCACACAGAGTCTTATCATTGTCCATAATGGCTTGTATTGTGTTTTAACAGGGGAGGAGAGGGGCACACACACCTCAGGACAGACAGTTTTGTAAACCACACTTGTTAATCAGATTCACACTGACTGCACAATAGACTGATCACTTTACATAGTCGACGCTGACCGTCGCCCCACTCAGGGAAGGCTTTAGCTTGAAAGAATGATCCACACCCAGTACATTTAGCCTTACTCTCGTTTGCACTCTTCTGTTTGTTTGCTTGAACTCACTCACATATTACATTCAATCATCCAGGTGTTCTCGCGGTTTGATGTCTGTAGTCTGTAATCCTATATTTCCACATACGTTACCTGTGTCTTTCCCATTATGAGCAACATGAGCTCTGAAACAAACTGGTGCCCAGTGCCTGCACTGTGGCATCATTGAAAAACTGAAATGATCACTTTAATGGAACAGAACAAGTTTTAAAGCAGCTGTTGATGCTTTCATTTAGCCATTTAAGTACAATATGTCTCATACAGTGAACTGTATGAAAAAAAAAATCTCTCTGAAGCACATGGGAAATGTACCAAAGACTGGAGTGACTGAAAGCATGTGAACAGCCTCACACCGGGCTGTGTCTGCTCAGAGAGGTATGAACAGAACAAATAGATATATGCTGCAGGACAGTGCCCTGATAAAGAAGGTTTATCAGGGCCAAAGCAGAACACAGGAGTGGCTCCCCATCGTCTCCCCTAACTGTGAGCTGCGGGTGGAATAAGACCTGTAATTAGAGGGTTGATTCAACCTCAAATGCAGGGCTGAGAGAATGTAGAGTGTACTACCTAGACAATGCGAGCAGTCGGAGGGGGATGTTCCCACTTCTGCTGGCGTCAGATTTCACTATGCCAAGGATAATGTAGCTCCAAATGACAACACTGTTAGCTCTGAGGATAAAACAGCTGCTTAAAACTTGCCTCTTCCACCAAAGGCTTTACACTGTTGTACAAACGTAAAGGCTAATGAACATATCCAGCCCTCAGTCATCCTGTGAGAACGCTCCCCTGTGTTTCTACACACACATGCCTCAATAAGTCCACAGTCAAACTTCAGTAGAAACAGGCTCCACTATCCAAACTGATGCTGCCCCCCCCCTTTCTGTGCTGTGTCTGCATTTCCCAGAATGCATCAGCCCTATGCTCCAATACACTTTCCTTTATGTGGTTAGACTTTACCATAGACACAGGCATGTGCTCCACCTCCAGTCTCTGCAGTCCTGCTTTAATGCATATCAACTACTTGATGAATAGTCGGGGCTTGGAGGTGGAGAGCAGGTGGAAGTTCATGAATGGTGAGCCTTGTGCGCCACGTTCCACCACAGACTCTCATCTCTCTTTATAGAAGAGTCTCCTCAGTCACATCTCCAAGAACAGCCCCTTTTAGATCAATGCAGTGGTTTGCCATGAAGCCAAGTCCTCACTAAACAGTTTCCTGCATGCAGGATGACACTCTGAATGCCACAGAGCAGAGCTCTCCGTGGAGAGAGGCGCTCATTTAGCATGTCTAAAAAGACTTTTGATTATGACTCTTTCTAGTGCTGCTGAGCAGCCGCTTTATGAGATGTCTCATTAGTTTCTGATTTGTACAAGTGACAGTAGTTTAGCCTGGAGTAGGTTTAATCATTGTTAGTTGGTATTGCACAGTTAGCTCAGGGCCACAAGTGCACACGGACAGTCAGGAGAGTGTCATGTTCACTGCGGGACAGTGGACAGCACTATCTCCACTCATTTAGATATCAGCCTCCAGCATTTACAGAGGGCCTTATGTGTCCTGACCCACACTTCAGCCTGAACTGGTCCCATTCCCCACATCTACTTGAATCCTTCACAAATGGCCACATACATATTTTGTCCTTATTTTACGACTCATGGTCCATATTACAGGAGACTGTACAGTTCATGTGTAGCTGACTCCTGAATCTGATGTGTCTTCAACTAATGTCTGTCTTCTATATTATTATATACAAACTGTTCATACAGTGTGTGTTTCATTTGAAGTCATGTTTCGGTCCCATTGAGGGCTAACCCTGTAAAGCTTATCTCTGATGTCAGGACACTGCTGTGTCAGCACCTTGGGCTTTTCCAGGGGCCCTGCTCTGCCACATCTTCATTATTTATGTTCATTAAGATTAATTCATAACCTTGTGAATTAACTGTACAGTTGTAAGCATTTTGTTATTTTATATTGGTTTGAAATGTGTAATTTTGAAAAATCATACCTCTAATTATATGATTTTTTTTTGTTCTTAAACCATGATGTAGCGTTGTCCAGACTGTAGCCGAAGCGTGTGATAGAATGACTTGAACAGAGTGACACTGGGCTGCCACATCATGTCCTGCAGAAACTCTCAGGACCCCATTTTATATTATTGTTTTGTTAAAGATGTAATACTATCAAATGTACATGTCGACATTACTTTAACTTCAAGAGTCGTTTCCAGTTTGACCAGAGGAAAAAAAACAGTGTACATAAGTCAACACTTTGCTAATTGTAAAGCTGATTTTCTAAAACTAACCCTCTGAAACGGAGAGCCCACATTACAGAGATACCGACCTGTGCTGCTCGTGTGCCAAACTCACGCGCAGCGACCCCACCACACCCAACGCCCACCTTTAACGTGTACAGTTTTCTACAAAGCATGACGTATATTGTACAGGTTTAAAAGACTGCATATTCAAAATGCAGATTCTCGACATGTATTTCTATCTGTAAAAGCATTGGGTTGTGTTGTTTTACTTGATTTGTGCTGTGATTCCCAGCCCGTGTCTGGCTTCGATTGCCCGCCCATCATTCCAAAGGACAGATTTTGCTCTTCTACTAACGCGCTGCTTCCATTGCGTCGGTCGTCAGCGGCATTGTGCTATATTGTCGTACCGTGAGGTTCTGTAGTGAGTTGTGGTTCTATGCTCTTCCCTATAGGCCAGTTACTCCCTGTTTCTGTAGGCGTCTAAGCTAATTCAAATTACCAGCGTACATGCAATATATATTTTAAAAAAACAACAAAAAAAAAACTAAAGAAAACACAGCTTCATTCAGTTTGTAAAAGAATTGTCGGTGACGATCACTACAGTACAGCACGTTTGTGAAGCGTTAGTAAGTACTTAGTATTTGTTTCACATTTGCAAAGCATTCCTTATGAACTGTTAATGATTTTTAAGCACCTGAATACGGTCTGTGCTGCCAACATCTCCAAATGTTTAAAGGTGGCCACACACTAGAGGATTTTTAATCTTTTGAGACTAAAGATCTGTGCAAAGACAACACACTTAAGGACAGACATGAGGACACACATACACACACATGAGGAGGGTTAGGGCTTAGGTTAACCCACCACAGATCATGCCATGAGAGAAAGTTTTTATTGAGCCACACCTCCTCAGACTAAAAATCTGGGTAAAAATCCTCTAGTGTGTGTCCAGCTTAAGATTTGGAAAAGATTGTGTGCTACTTATCTTATAAACAAATATTCACGGTCAAGTCAGACATTCCCAAAGTCTGGAGTGCTGTGGCCCCTTATTAATCCAAATGTCTGAAAAACAATACATCTAATTCAAAAGAATTAGTTATGTCTGTACGAAATGAGTATGAGGCGATGGTAAGACCAGGCTAGTCAAAACACGAAATCATGACCAAAACGAGGCTGAAATTGAACTAAATTAGGAGAATAATAACTAAACTTGAACTTTCCATGCTCCTTTTGTTTTAGGCTGAGTTTGCAAAAAATAATTGTCAGATTGAAGACAAGTGATCACTTGACATTGCGATACAGTATATTTTGCGATGTGCAGCCCAAAAAGTTACAACGTTTAACAATTGGTTGTAAATTTCCCTTCAATCTCAATATTTTTCAATGTTCTGAGTAACAACAATCACTAATTTTGTGCTTACAAATGGTCAATAAACAACGAGGAATGCTGTGTAAATGTTTAATATACTATGAATTAAGTATTTACCAATGCTAAAATAAAGTGTTCCCGAATTGTTGAGAACGCGCAAGAAAGATTATGAGCAATGATCGGAGCTCCAAGCCGCCTGGCTCCGGTTCCACATGATGTTACCAAAGTTTTGAAAGGGGAAGGTGAATGTTTCAGAATGCAGATAGTTCAAATGTGTTGTTACGGACCTTTTGTGGCGACGCCGGGGCGCGTCTCTCGGCATAAGCCAATGTAAAGTGATGAGTGTGTTTTTAGGTAGGCCTGGTCCTACGCCGCGTGGCTCTTATCGTACTAAGCTTATACTGGAGTGGTTCCGCTTTAGCCAGTACAGCGCAGCAAACGTGGGTCCAAAGCAAAAAGGGTGACCACCTGCTTGTGTTTCAGTCCTTCCCGCCCCGAATAATTTGACAAAAACTGTTTTTTTTTTTAAATTTTAAACCAAAACTTTATATTTTCTGCATAAAAAAATATGCCAAATGGTGATATCACGAAGTTATAGCAAGAAGTGCTTTAGTCAATACATGGCTCCCCTCTCTGTGTCGCTGGATGGGGCTAAATACAGTAGCTATCCATGGCTACATACATATTTTTGTAGGCTATATTACTTTTGCATTCCAAGCAAACCTGTCTAATGCCACTGTGCTACGAAAATTGGAGGAAATTTCTAAAAGAATTCGGTCTAATCAATTAATTTACTGGTAAGGAATTGAGAAATAAGTCAACAATTGTCTGTAAATAAGTATATTTGCCCTCGATTTGAGTAGTTAAAGAAAATAAACCAGCCAGTTCAGCGTAACATTTTTGCAATTAAAGTGATAAGTTTGCAAAATGGAGAGAGAGACATTTTAAAAGTAAACAACCTCCCTCTCCGCTGCTTGGTCCCAGTACACGGGAAGCTCGTCTCATTGCTCTTACTTCAAAATTCAGGGCCAGACGGTCAATTGTAGGCATTCTACTACATTTGTAATGCATTTAGACTCACGGACGATCACTCTAAATTAAGAAAAGCATCTGATTGCACTTCAAATTAAGTCTCAAATTACATGTATGTGGAATAAGATTTTAGGTGCAACAGGCTTCTTCCCCTGGCAGATTCCTTCACTGCAAAACGTGGTAAATTTGCTTCAATTGCAAATATTTGACCTCAATTTGAGTAATTTTGACTTGTCAAGTACAATGATCTGCCAATGAAACAAGTATTTTTGCACTTACTGTATTTTCTGGACTATAAGTTGCAGAAAAAAACATATATAAGTCGCAGTGGACTATAAGTCACTATTTTGGGGGGAAATTTATTTGACAAAGAACAGACATTTCATCTTGAAAGGCAAGTTTTAATAATAACAATATAATAGAGAACAACAGGCTGAATAGGTGTACGCTATGCTAACGTAACACATTGATGGTTATTCAGCTGCACGAAGCATAAACGACGAACTGAATAGGTGTCTGGTATGTTAATCTAACTTAACTTGTAAATTAATTAATATTTAAGCCGCACCTGAGTATAAGTCTCAGGACCAGACAAACTATGAGAAAAGGTGCCACTTATAGTCCGGAAAATACGGTACTATAAGAAAAAGCACATCATTTCAAGTAAATGTAGATTTATTATCTAATTACTAAAGTGCAAAATGTTGTTTTTCCTTCATTTAAGTGCAAAAATACTTGTTGCATTGGCAGATAATGTCACTTGGCGATTCAAAATGACTCCGAAGAAGGACAAATATTCTGAATTCAAGACAATTTAACTATCACTTTTTTGCAGTGTTTACTTGGCAAGTAAAAAATATCCAAATTAACATCAAATATTCTTATTTTGATCAATTTTAACTCATCAAGCCATCATTCCTTATGGTAAACTGAAGGTGTACGGTATATTTTGGTAAGCCCCACCAAGCTGCTCCATTTAACTCGCCCCAACTTTTCCCCCTCTTCTTCCGGAGGTGGTCACCCGCGCTCTATAGTGGACCCGCTGGCTTTGGTTTGTAGCTGTTTGTATGGGATTGTACTGCTCTGTACCTCTGTCTCTGCCCATCACCATCAGTTGCCTGTGTGTATGACCATGGTGCCCCCCGAGGCACCAGTTTAACTCATGTGTAAATAAATACTCCTCTCTCTCTCAGCTTTTGGCCAGTGCATCCACGGACCTCAATAACCTTCAGGTATCAATGACTTTTCCCATTGTTCTTCAAGCCAAAATCACTACTACGTCTACAAAGTATTACAGTTGTATAGAGCCGGTTACTTCACATGTACAGGCTATGTGTGCTGGTCTTAGCTGCTCTGCTGTACCTTTTTATTAATGGCATTATTTTTTACATGTTAGACGATATATATGGTGAACATGTCCTATGCAAATATAAAAATAACAGATTGTTGGATAATGTATGTTGTCTTAACTTGTATGCATGGAATAGTGAAGTTTACATTTGTAAATAAATTCATAAAATAAGTGGATATCATGAGCGTGTGTCTTTATTATGAACAAAAATTACTTTATGAGGAGTAGATGTGGGTTTTAAATAAGATGAGACAGGTCAATAATAAAAGTAAGGTATTTTATGTGTAAAAATGAATAATAGACAGAGCTAGGTTTAGGCTAAGTATATGGTTTTGTAAAAGTAATCTTGTTATTTCTTTGATTACTTGATTTCAACAGTAATCTGATAACTAATTACTAGTTTGTATCAAATCAACATTTTACACAATTTTTTTTAGCACATTTGACGCTCCATACAAAAAAAAAAGTTCACAAATCAATTTACATGGGAGAAGCTTGAGCTTAATATTCCATCCCACCATTCAACACCACTCATCACAAAACAATACAATACAATACAATGTGTTACAATGACTGTCGACATAAACACACAAGACAAAGACAGGCCCGAACACACTCTGATCCTACAGTAACTTTGGTATAAAAAAAGGATCAAGCAACAGCTGCTTAGTGTCATTTCAAAAGTGCTAATTCTGCAAAAGCTGTATCATAAAAAGAAATGTACAGCAGCTCCTTCAAGTTTTGCACAGGCCTTAATATTAAAATAATTAGGAACACAGGACTTATTAAAACAGAAAATGTTGCTGTTATCAGCACAGGCGCATCATAAATCAGATACTTCTGAAATTTTCAGCTCAAAATATTACAAAAAGTAATGGAGTTGTTACTTGATGAAGTAATTATAATCTAATTACCAGTTTTATATTTGAAGACTTCATTTGCAAAAACAGATTAGTGTCATGACAAAAATCAACCATTGCTTGTAATTTTCTCTTTGTGGAGCTGTGTTTTAAATTATCTTTTTTTCAACATCAAAAATATGAAATCACTTGTTCCTGTTCAAATTGATTCATCTTTACTTTTACTGGTGTCACCTGTAGAGTATGGTAATAAAAATATGAAACATTTTTGCAAAAACCTCAAAACGGAGATACTGTATCTGCTTTTGCAAATGAACTTGTAATCCCGTTACATTACTCCGCTACTAACAAAGTAATCTAATTATAGTAGTGGATTACTTAGTAATCTGCTACTCGGCTACACTGTTACAATGTTACTGAATACATCAGCAAAGATTGTAGGCAAAAATTCTTCAGTCTTCATCTGTACTCTGTAGTTGAAATGTAGGACGTTTCGATCTTACTCCAAAGATCGTCATCAGCTACTGAAGGCCTGGCGCACGCTGTGGGTTTATAAAGCTAGTAGACCAGCAGGAGGAGTCAGCCTCTAGGCCCTCCTCTCTTAATGCTAAAGGTAAAGTACTTAACGAGGGTCCATTGTCTCCCTGAGCTCCTCTCTAAGTCGTTGATACTGCCTATGGCCCTGCTGCTCTCAGTAGTCCAGGCTCATTTACATGACAACGAGTAGGTTTCGCTCTGAGGTTGTTATGGCCAATTGGTTTTGGTCTCAGTAAGCTTCATAAATAGGATCCAGGTGGTAACGCAGACCTCCATTGCGATTCATTGCTGGATTTTCTTTTTTAACAAAAATGGCTTCTTTGACTCCTCTCTCCAAGTATTTACTTTCTTTCGATAAGACCCTAACCTCACTGTCCTCAAATGAATGTTTGTTGGCTTTCAGATGCAGATGTACAGCTGATTG
>OMNZ01097532.1:0-11297 GCA_900303255.1 Lesueurigobius sanzi | reverse complement strand
ACTGTGTGAAGTCTGCTGTTTTATACTGACACTTGGACGAGTGTTGCCTCATCGGGGAAAGCACACTTCACCTGTGCACAGCCAGTGCTGTAACTTTTCCCAAAAGTGTGATCTCAATGTCCAAGGCTTTGTTGGGATTTCCATCTTTGGGTGCAAAGGTGAGAAGAGAAAAACATCTTGAGCAACTTCCAAACTTTTAGTTAATGTTACATAACTCTTTCAATTGAAGTTGAAGAAACTTCGGGTGTGATTATTACAGACCTATTGAACCTTTGATTTAAACTTGATGCTCTGACCTTTGGGACAGTAAATAAAATCGTATCACACTTTTGGGAAAAGTTACAGCACTGGCTGTGCACAGGTGAAGTGTGCTTTCCCCGATGAGGCAACAGTCGTCCAAGTGTCAGTATAAAACAGCAGACTTCACACAGTCCTCCATCAGACTCAAGAACTGGGACCAGTCTCCAACAAGACCCACAAGTCCAGTGTGTGAGAACTCCACAAGATCCAACATGAAGACTCTGAGTGTGGCTGCTGCTGTGGCTGTGCTGTTTGCATTTGTGTGGATCCACCAGAGCTCTGCCCTTCCACACTCTCAGGTAAGACTCAGAGCTGTGTCTCAGTATTAAAGGTTATGAGGACAACTCTAATTAATGACAGAGTATGTTCTTAGACGGCAGAGATGGAGGAGCCTGGACACATGGACGTTCCTGTTGAGCTGAAAGCAGAAGACGTGTCAGTGGACGCCATGACGGTGAGTGTTTGTGTAGTTTATATTCTTCTAAACTCAGTCCATGTGACAGTGATAACTTTGTTTGGTTTGTTTTCAGAGTCCATACTACAAGAGCAGAGAGAAGAGAGGCATCAAGTGTAAATTCTGCTGTGGCTGCTGCACTCCTGGAGTCTGTGGAGTCTGCTGCAGATTCTGAACACACTATAAGTGACCATCACTAAATGATGGCTCTAAATGATTGGATTTTTATATGTAAATAAATCTATGAAATTGTCCATTGTGATTCGTGACTATTGTTTTTAATTATTTAATAAAATCAGTGAAGTATTGAAACAATGAGACAGTTAGCATTAAAACTCTAGTTGTCCCAACTCTTACAACTAACAAACTCAGAGTTGCACAGCTCTGTGGTGTGAGAGGACAACTTTAGTATAAACTGTGAGGGTGAAACATACAGTAATGCAGCATGTATATTTTAACAATAGATGATCTCTAAACACTAAACAGTCAGCCTCCAGTGTGATTCAACATTGATGGTGCGTTCCATTTGTCTCGGAAGTTGTAGCTCAGATTGACGTCACATCCCACTTGAGGACGTTCCAATTACAAATTTGGAAGAAAACATGGCTGCTCCAACAATGAGGGCTACTGTTTTTAGCATTTGTTAGCACAGCGTCTGTTGTAGTTTGCACATAACACATGTACAATGCAAATTTCACTACAGCAGGATTTTCACATGAGTCATCGTACAATGTTTGTGACTCATGTAGTGCCGCAAAAATAGTCTATAGTGCTAGTAAATTGATATTTCATGAGCTTCCACTGACGGTTCACGCTGGCGGCGGCCATGTTGGAAATTCAACTCAGGGCTTGAGAGAATCGTCCGACTTTCCCAGTGGGAAATACGACATCTAGGGCCGTTCCAGTTAGAACCTCCCACTTGGAAGTCAGAAATCCCGACTTCTGAGGACAAATGGAACGCACCAAAAGACTGTGAGTGTGGCTACAGTCTTTAATGGAAAACATTTTCAGTCATATTATGTTAACCAGCAAGTGACATCACTAGTTACAACAAAAAAATGAATACTACAGTTACTATTTTATTAAACTTTTATTTTTGAATGAAACTTTCAATCAAATCTTTATCACATTTCATAAACATAAACAATCACCAAAATAAATAAAAAGTAATATTTCTCTATTTAGGACTAAATCTAAAAATCAAAGCGCATGTATTTTCTGCTTTTCTAAAAATCAAATGGAACAAGAGGCATATGCTGAAAGGAAAATCAAGGATCTTCAATATATTTGTAATATTGAGCATGAACATTTTATTCACATAAAATCATGACAGCAATTAAACAGTTGTTTTAATTGTGTTCAGAATCTGCAGCAGCAGACAAGGCCATTTTTATTCAGTTTACACTGGGGAAAATGTACCTATTGGTCTGTTAAAATGCACTAGAATGCACCAAATTGTACTATTAAAAATTAAAAAATCTCTGTGGGAGGACCTCCAGACCCCCCCTTTAAATGAGTCTCCCCACCATCAGTCTGGCAGAGGCAAATGTTCTTCTGCGAGGGCCATGGAGCCCAAATTGGGATCATTATGTTAGACTGTTATTTAGTGTAACTGTTTTTGACAAAATTGTCGTTTTTTTTTTTTTTTTTTTTTTTTACTAGTACAATGTTTAAGCAGTGACTTGTGCATGTTCAAATTAAAACATTCATTCATTTATCCTTTCATTTGTAGAGAGAGAGAAATCCGACAGAAACAGACAGACATACAGTATATTTAGCCCCGGGGCCATTTTACTTACAGGCACTATACCTGACATTTTTTTTCTTTTTGTAGTGCAATATTATTTTTGCCCAATAAAAGTATGTTGTAAAAGTAGCCACTTAAACGGTGGCGCAAGTAGTAGAGCGGGTCATCTTGTAATCGGAGGGCTAGCGGTTCGATCCCCGCAGGCGCACACTGTCGTTGTGTCCTTGGGCAAGACACTTCACCCACCTTGCCTCCAGTGTCTGCGTATACACTGGTGTATGAATGAGAGTGTGAATGGGTGAGTGGTTCCTTGATGTAAAGCGCTTTGAGTGCCTAAAGCAGGTAGAAAAGCGCTATATAAATGTGACCATTTACCATTTAAAAATAAAAATAAAAGCCTTATGCGTGAAGTCTTCATTTTATTATGATTTGTTGATGTTGTGTATGGTCAACCCAAATAGTCAATATGTGACGAAAAGGGGTTTACCTTTTTCATCACATATTGACTCCAAAGGACAGCCGTGACGGTAAAAATACCCATTTCGTCACATATTGACTAAAAAGGTTCAAAATCAGGTAGCCTCTTTAAGCTGCCCTGGCAGCAGACTCCACAGACTCCAGGAGTGCAGCAGCCACAGCAGTATGTACACTCGAGGCCTCTCTTCTGCCTGCTCTTGTAGTATGGACTCTGAAAACAAACCAAACAAAGTTATCACTGTTGGACTGAGTTTAGAAGAATATAAACTACACAAACACTCACCGACATGGCGTCTACTGACACGTCTTCTGCTTTCAGCTCAACAGGAACGTCCGTGTGTTCAGGCTCCTCCATCTCTGCCGTCTAAGAAGAACATTATGTTCTTCTTAGAATATTATTCTGCCATTAATTAGAGTTGTCCTCATAACCTTTAATACTGAGACACAGCTCTGAGTCTTACCTGAGAGTGTGGAAGGGCAGAGCTCTGGTGGATCCACACAAATGCCAACAGCACAGCCACAGCAGCAGCCACACTCAGAGTCTTCATGTTGGATGTTGGTCTTCATGTTGGATCTCACACACTGGACTTGTGGGTCTTGTTGGAGACTGGTCCCAGTTCTTGAGTCTGATGGAGGACTGTGTGAAGTCTGCTGTTTTATACTCACACTTGGCCGACTGTTGCCTCATCGGGGAAAGCACACTTCACCTGTACACAGCCAGTGCTGCATCTTTTCCCCAGAAGTGTGATAAGCTAGAATTTCCGTTTTCGCAGAGGCCCCACACAATGTCAGATGAGCAAAATGGATTAGATGAATAAATGTGAATAGTGTTATTATTTATATGTAGAGTTAAATTTATATGTATAATTACTTCGATGGGACACATTTTTTGAGCCATTTTGTTTGTAGGATTATTTTTTTCTGAAAAGGAAATAAATATGTCTTTCCTGCTGCAAGGTAAATGCTCACCTTTTGTTCTATGTTTCATAAATGTGTCCTGTGCACATTGTAATGTACTTGTTCTACAGTTTGTTTGTTGTTGTTTGTTTGTTTTTCCTTTTAAGGTGCATACACTGCAGGAATATTTAAGTGTGTCGATTTGAAACGTTTGCAGTATATATGAGGACATAAATGAAGCAAAAACAGAGTGCCATTGACAAAAATCAACGTTTACTTGTAATTTTCTCTTCGTGCAGTGTTTTTAATAACCAGACCTATTTTATTTCTTCAAAAACATTAAGCCACTTTTTATTGATCAAATAGATTCAGCTTTAGTTTTACTGGTGTCACCTTTCTTAAATGGTAATACAAAGTTTAAAACAAGAGAACGGAGATATCTGCTTTTGCAAATGAACTCTTCAAATGTATACATAATAATACAAAATAATACTTATAATAATTATGTATAAAAATGGCCAAAATTGCCAACATTTTCAGCGACAAAATCAAAATAATGAATAAGGCATAATTTAATTTTATGGTTTTATTTATTGATATATTGTCTAAAAGGTTTGTTCAGAGTGGATTTTGGATATTTTGTTGTTATTAGTGAATAAATCTGTAAAAAAAATTCTAATTTCACATTCTTTTTTGGGGTTCAAAACACACTAAATCGGGCTAGGAATTATTTTTGATCAACTCTTGTCATCGTTGTTAAGTACTGTAGCAGCTACTCAAGTGGAGATGTTGTCGTCACAACATGAGAAAAATCCACATGAGAAAAATGCATATTGAGAATGGTCATTGAAGTTACAATTTCCCATATAGTATGGATCATATGGAGAGCTAATTGGCTAGTATAGTCTGATATAGCTGATATAACTTAAACAGTAAAGTAACTTGGAGACAATTCAGAAAAAAATAAAAAATAAAAAGCTAATTGGCTAGCTCTGGTCGAAGCACTCTAGCATACAGGGATTGTTTTTGGAAGCCGGAAGTGCCCATCGACTTACATGTAAACTTTTTGGGCCCTTTTTAACTCATTACTGGAAATGGTTTTGTTGATATGGACCCAAAAAAACAACATGGCGGCGCCCCAAATGCTAGCATGAATTTGCCTCATTAGCCTGCGCTGGAAACAATGGGGAAAGTCACGTGGGCTACGTCCATGTGTCCTCGGTCTATGGTTCTATGGAGAAACATTGAATCAGTTCAATAATAACACAAGATTTTGTCTTTTTTTAATTTACAATTTAGCTTTTAAGGGGAGCTTGTGCAGGGCTCCCCTGAAATTAGCGTAATAAAATAGAAAAAAAGTTCTTCAGAAAGATATACATTTTAATTGAATAGGTGGTTAATTACAGTACTGGTCAGAAAATGTAAGAAGTATGAATTGTAGTTGATGATGAAGCTACCCAGTACGGCAGTGTGTCCCAACCAGGGGTACGGGGACCCCTAAGGGTACGCGAGAGGTTAGCAAGGGGTACTTGGGGTTAATTTCAGATAAAAAATAAGATAAAACAAACTGTATTTTTGATTATTATAGTCAAAGAAAAGCTTACAAAAACATGTACCTGTAAAGAGTGAGAGTTTCAGTGTATTTAGTTGTCTTTTTTACTGATAATTAGTCATTCACTTTCTAATTAATCATCGAGGCAGGGGGTACTCGTAGAATAAATGAAAGGGGTGAGCAAGGCAAAAAAGGTTGGGAACCACTGCACTACGGTACCTCTTATAAATATATTTTGGAATTTTAGTCTGTATGCATAGAAGTATTTTTGGACAAAAGGTTGTGAATTCCCCAAGCCTGCATTAAAATAATGTACATATTTGAGAAGATACAGATGCAATAATGTTGTGTTACTGCACTGCAGAGGTTATCTCACTTATTGATTGATTTAGAGAGAGGCACACATGCGTTTGTTGACACAGCTTGTCCTGTGGATCACTTATCACTTTTGGTTTCCCTTTGACAGTCAAAGGTTAGTGGTGAACTGCATTGACTTTAGACTTGAGATAAGAAGCTGATATTACATGTGATATTTGCAATAAATACGAAAGAAATAGGAAGTACATCCTTAAATCCATATATGGGCCTCCCACATACTTCCTGATACACTGGTGGTGGTCTGCTTAATTCGCCTCTACATCTCCTGCTGCTCAGGTTAGTGGGCTATGGCATCTCGCCACGGTGGCACGCTTTTTCAACCATAATGTTGCTTCAGCTGCATCACACCTTACATGTACTATAATGGCCACAAAGGTCACATAAACGGTTTGTTGCTAGCATGCCTTAATCATTAGGAAACAACCCCGCTCTGATCAAATCGGTGATAGCAATGAAACATAAGTTCAACATGCTGTGGCGTTCGAACAATAGCAGGCCTGTGCATTTTATTTCACTCATTAAATTGTAATTATAATTGAATTTCGAGCATAAACGTATGGCAGGCATGTAGAGGCAGTAATGCACACATATAACTTTACACAGAGCAGCAGCAGTGGTGCCTCACAGTGTGCAACAGGGTTGAGCTGGTGCCAGGCCTTGCGCCCAGACGGATGCCCTGCGTGCCCCCCATCCCAACAGAGCTACTGCCAAACCACACAAGGAGATAGTAAATGAGAGCGCTGCTTCCTCCCCCTGCCAGCACACACTCCCCATGTGGTTTGTTTTATCTGACACACACATGAGGAACAATGCAGGCGTGCAGCAGAGGCAGCAATTACGGGCCTGTTCATCTGTAAACGCCACTGCACCAGCTCAATAAACCTCCTACATAGTCTGCGTAAGGACCGCTACCCACCCCAGTACATGGGGGTTCTGTGTCCTCTGAGGGCCCAGCGGTGATGGAGGAGTGCTACTGTGCATTTGATAAATACAAGATGTTGGTAAAGTAAATTAATAATTATTTTAAAAAAAATAATGCAAGTAAAAACATAAACAGCAAATAAGAAAATACATTTAAGTTCCAAGTTCTGCACAAAAGACTCAACTTTTAATACACCATAAGTCTAGGAAAGGGTCTGTCTCCATAATCAGAATGGGTACCCTTAGGAATTTCTTGTTTTTAGTAAAATGCATGTTGCTGTCGACTGGTGAATGTTTATTCATCCATGTACAGAGTTATTGAGGTGGTGGATTGTTTTGGAGTGTGTGTTGAAGATACTTTACATAAGTAATTAACACACTTTGGGCAAGCATATACAGTACCTACTGGCTTTGGATGTACCTTCTGCTCTGCTCTGACACACGTAAACAAGAAGAAGAAGAGCTTTATTTATATAGCGCATTTCACAGACTTAGTCACAAAGCGCTTTACATGAGACAATTAAAGAATCTGTCTGTGACTGCAGCCCTTATTAAGTAAAATATCTATTTTGTTATTTTTACTGATTCAATATTTATTTTTTCTAAACATAATGTGCTAATTTAGTCACATCATTACCAGATTATTGGTAAAAAATAAATAAATAAACAAAATTTCAAAAACTTCCAGTCATAAGCCATCAGCGTGGCCCATCATGTGGGGGTGTCTACAGTTTGGTAGCCACTACTTTACATAATGAGAATATCCCTTTATTCTTCGAGATCCTGTTTGTTTATATTTGTTCATGCTTTAACCAACCGATTACTCACCACTTTCCCCTGCTAATGAGTGTGAACCAGCTTTTGCCACGGCCTGTGACCGCAGGTCACACTCAGTGGCAGTAGCTGGGAGTCATTCACACACATACAGAGACAATCAAGACAACCACTGAGGTCAAGACCTCCCTACAGCTGATTAAAGACATCTTCACATGTGCGCTGAGGAGGATAGCTCTGCCGCCACAAGCACCCGCCTCATATCTGCCTTTGCCATGTCCAGAGGGAGCAATCTTCTGGATCTTTATTAGGGGAATAAGTGATTTGATATTTCTTCCATGGACCCTCCACATGGTGTCAAAGGTGGCTCAGAAGCATGGCAAAGCATAATCCAGATTTGAACGAGCAGGAGAGGAAGATAAACATTCCTGGACTGTGAGACCCTCCTTTACCCCCTACTGTACTCATACCCATTTAAAATCTACTTACCCAGAATGCACCTCTGGGCCTAAGTGAATAGCCCCCCTGGAGTCTGTGGTGACACTGCAGTATGAAATAGCCTCCTTGTAGAAGCCACACGTGTCAGCTTCAGTTCAGATACAGCCCTACTGGGCCCTAACTGGGTACATTATATCCACTTCCACGGCTCTTAATATACTTTAATAAGACCTGTTTTCTATTAATTCTCCCTTGAAACCGGTTGTAACACGGCTACTAAGCACATATAAAAGTGAATGAATGGAGCAGGGCTGCCAACAGTCAGACGGGGGAGAGCAGAAATCCTAGTGGATTTGTCCTCACCAGCTGGCTCCTGAGCCCAATATAATGGTTGTGCCCATGGCTCATAGCACCGGAAAAGGAAATATTTGGCCAACCTGCAAGCATTAATGTGTTTAAGGTGTGCAGTATGATTCAGCTGAGGTCATAAAGAACACACATGTCACATCCTGAAGGGAACGACACAACTGCTGTGCTCTACACCTCAGGAAGGGGTTTGTGTGATGCTGTGTGTAAGAAAAACATGCTAAATAAAACCTAAATCTGCTTATGGCACCCATAGGATGAGCAGCACCAGGTTGGTCTGCGCTGCCTAATGTGTGGTGATAAAGTCTAATGCACCTGCCGCTATAACCCCTCAGCCAGAGGCTCGTAAATTCTGCCCATTTGTCACTAAGAAGGAAAAACACATCAGCAGTACACACTGGGGCATTCTTGACTCTCTACGGCACAGAGCACTCCTGGCTTCTGTATAAAGTTTCTGCATCAATCAAATAACTATACGGGCAATTAGCGTTCACTAAGAGACATAGACTATTTATTTTGGTTAATGGCTTGTTTCCTATGGCAACTTTATTTGTAGACAAAATGTGCATTTACACTTTTTTCATTGGTGTTTCAGAAATTGCAACAGCTTTCAGTCTGTTTATGATAAAAGTTATTCAGTATTGCCATAGTCAGGCTTATTTGTATAGTGATGGTTATCATTTGACTGTTGGCATCAGTGTGCTCCTACTTGTTTCTTGTCTGGATGTTGCCAAACCCTTGTATATGTCTAAACCAGATCCATATTTCCTTCAAATGTAAAGTCAAGTGACACCTCATTGTATGGTTATTATAAACAGTAGCTCATGGCAACTTTTAGGATTTGTTATTGTTATCCATGCCTCTAAAGTCACAGCTTCCATTTGCCTGGGAGCAAATGTGTCACAGCACCCCAGCTGTAAGTGTGGAGGCCCAGAGGCACAGAGCCCGGGCCAGTGCACTCCATACAAGCTGCTTTTAAGAGACCTATCACCGATCCATACAGTACGGCTCTGCGCCCAGTGGGTCATTTCCTGTTTGTGGTTTCACTTGTTGTGCCTTTGAAGCAGGTTTTAATAATAGGACTCACCAGGGCCTAATGAAAACGCTGGCTGTTAGATTAAAAGGGAGATCCAGTCTGAGCCACTTAACCGCATCGAGCACAAACAGTCGAGCGCACATACCCTGTTTACAGAAGTGGTTTAGCTGTTCTCTGTGATGTGTGAGTGACTGCTAACCTTCTCGAAAACACAGACACTTCTCCTGCAAAGTGAGCGGTCAGAAGGCAAAGGTAGGTATGTTGAGGAAAATAGCGGCGGTTCTGTCTCTTCCCTTTTATTTTTCCGTTGCAGACGGCACAATGTGTGTCTTTAAAGGTGGTCTCGACCTTAATGAATCCACTTCAGTGCCATTGCTCTTTAGGTCTAATCCCTCTCCAGTCTGGAGCATTGATAGTCTGGCCCACTGTGGATGACATCTGTGATTCGTTCATTAAGTTGTAACCAGCAGCAGATGCCTTAAAAAAAAGAGAAAAACACAGTGCATCTATGCCTAGTTTGATTTGCCACACGAGTCTTCATTCATTCTCCGTAAACACAGTTGGAGGCCTTTAGTGGCAGCAAGACCAGTTGTTTATTTGATAGAAAGTCCTATATTAGAATAACACAATATCTCTGTTAAGTACCAAGAGCTGTAGTGGTGCATTTGTTATGTGTTCACCCACTCACTCCGACATAAATGGTTCGAATCCGATACAATCATTTCATCCCGATTCCTTACGTCTAACTTCTCATCCTTGTCTGTATGAAGTGTCGTACCAAAACACTGTGAATGCCAAAACACATTGTTTGTTTGTTTGGTTTATTCATGAAGAATGCATGTGAACACGCCACTCCGGATTGTAGCCTTGGGCTAATTTCCATACTGGCAAGATGGAAATATTGACCTGCAGGTCAGTGGAAAACATCTACATCTAACTACAGCTCATTGTGTTATATTTCACTTTAAAATTGACATATCAAATGGCTATTTCCACAATGTTTTTTTTTTGTGGTAAACTCTCAGTCATCCAGGCATGTTGTTAAAAAGTAGTGATCTGGACTAATCTTTTGCTACTATTTCCACATTAATTTAATTTAGTCACATGCGCCTTGTGTTTAATATTTGGAGGTTCATAAAACTAATGAAGCGTGAAAAGGAGCACATTAACGGAGATGATCAAGTATGTGTCTGTGTTGAAAGATGAGAGCCTAATCCAGTACAGTACGAAAAAGGAAATGAATGGGCTAGTCTGGTTGATTTGGTGCCATTCACAAGGCTGGCTACATCCAGATTTAAAAACCACTTTTTGAGCTGCCGTCACGCTGTTAAGGCTCAATAGACTGTGTCCAATCCTTTGGTTGGAGCGAGCACAGTGTCATACTGTGGACATGATGGATTTAACAAATGTTGAGAAAATCACTATTATATACTCAAAGAGACACACCAAGAACTTTGCTAGTGATTGATTTGAATAGAAATGACCCTTATTAGGACCAGTGATGCCAGTAACTTAGTTACTAGTTACTCTAAAATCACTCCCTTTTTGAGTAATCAAACACATTATTTCCAAACCAGTAATCATATCAAAGTTAATTTAATCCAAGTCTGTGAGTTACTATTTTGTTATTTTCCATAGTAAAAGTATATATTTGCTTTATACTTGCGTCTTGGCGAGTGATGCTGACAACTCACCAACATTTGTTGATGTTACTGTTAAAATACACTTCCAATAAAGTGAGTATTGGGAAAGCCGGTGTCATTGTGTGTTGGAGGTGTTGTCGGCAGCTGCTGTAGTAACTAATACAGTAACTTGTAATATAACTTAGTTATCAGTAAGTAAAAGCTCCTTTTCTATGGAATCAACTTCCGTCTCATGTTAAAAAACAGACACAGTCCCCATTTTTAAGACTAGGCTCAAAACGTTTCTTTTCGAAAAGGCTTATAGTCAGGTAGCT
>OMNZ01097520.1:16445-28601 GCA_900303255.1 Lesueurigobius sanzi | reverse complement strand
ACCCCAGGGGGGGTCGCCAGGCCCTAACCTGGGGGTCCCCAAATTAATTCAAGATAAAATAGAAAGACAAAATAACAGTGTTTGTCAATGTAATGTTTAGTTTAGGAAAGCAAATATTTGTGAATTGGGCCCAAATAACAAAATAAACAAAGTAAAAATGCAATAATACATAGTTTTCCCACTGGAAATAGTTATAAGAGGACGTGACTTTTGACAGTGGGGGTCCCGAGTCGTTCAGATGTTCATTTTGGGGGTCGCGGCCTTTCGGGGTACACTCCTCCATGCACTGTGGGATTGCCCAGTCCTGCATCCTCTGTGGGACAGGGCCCTTCGCTACCTGGAGAAGGGCCTCCAACCTACCCTGGCACGATCACCAAGGTTAACTCTGTTGTGCGATCGAAGTTTGGTCAGTGGGCTAAGCAAGGTGACTGGAAAAGCACTGAGACACCAAATGTGAAAGAAAGGCTGGGTTCATTTACAAAAACAATATCGTATGAAATAATGTTGGCAAAGAGAAATGGAAATGGAAAAGTAAAACTCGAATGGGCGAACTTCATTGGACATTTAAAAACAACATGATGTAAGCCACCTTGCTCTAGCTCCGCTGACTCATAGCTTTGAACCAAAAGTACAACTCTGCATCAAGTCTAACATGTGGAAGCACTAGGCTTATTTATTTATTCTTATTTTCTGTATTTAATCTCATTTTAATGTCTTTTTTTTGTCTTGTTTTTGTTCACTTCGGCTTTTTTGTTTTATTTTGTTTGCTGGGAAAATTGTTCAGGAGCAAAGAAAAACTCACTTCAGCTGAAATACCTGTACAGGACTCTCTGACAAAATTGGACTCTCTGAAAAAGATTAATGGTTTGTTCAAGATGCGTAAACTTTTAATTACTGAGTTACGCTACTTTGAGTTACTTTTGACAAAATATAAACTGAAAATAGTGATAATAATGCCACAGAATAAAAGTGGAGTCAAAGATTTCCTTTTCCTCAGCTATCCACATTCTTTTGTGTTTTGTTTTGATGACGTTACATACATAAGCCTAGTTCTACACCAGTATCCAACATTATTTGGTGCTGCATTTTAATTGGGGGTTGGACTTATTGTACTTTGTTCAAGTAATACAGTATATTATATTCAGTTAAAAGCAATATAAACTAGTTGCCAACACTGCCCTCTGCCAATCAATAACTTTACACCAATGGCCTTATTTTGCAACGCGATGCAGACAATCCCCATGGTGTTCGAATCATCGCTCCAAAATCTCCCCTCAACGCCTCGTTTTACCTGATATAGCACCGCCACCTTCCCCTCTCCCTGCACAGGCACGTCCTGTCGCTCTTATTCACTCACGTCCCGTCTTCCTTGCCTTATCACTCATCCCCTCCACTCCACTCCGCCCCGCTATCCCATCCCGACTTCCCCGAACCAATACAGAGCTGTCTCCCAACTCTCCGGTGGTTCAAGTCCATTACTTTGGGAGATAGAAAAACACTGCTGAGGTGTTCTGATTGAGGCCTATTAAAATTCATAAGCTGTGGAGTAAGGCGAGAGATAGAGGGCGCGCTGTTGTACGCGGATGTGCGTTGGGGTAAATTTGTCAAGTGTTTATGTAGAACGGAGGGGGCGGAGGGCACGGACAACATGTGATAAAGGATCCCCAGGGTCCGCTAGATCGTCATACTTTTTTTTTTTTTTTTGTCTTGCCTTGGCGTTTTTCTTAGCCAGGCTTTAAATTCATGTCCTTACAACACACTTAACGCCATTGTCCATAACTTCCCTTCTCCGAGCATACTGTTAAGCACCACACAGCACTTTCTCTGAAGGCGGCAATCTTCCCTTTGCGTTTCTGATAAAAAAGAATTCCCCACTGGTTTCTATGGTTATGAAGGCACTTAGTGAAGATTATCAACGGCACACGCGTACATTTGCGCACTCAAACGCACCTGCCGCTCCCATCTCCTATTCATTCGGTGCATTAACTGCAAAGAATCGATATCAGCTAGAGGTCAATGGAGAAATGCACATAGACTGGTAAAACTTGTTCTCTTTTGGAAGACGGTATAGTTGCTCAACGCTTGAAGCAATTAATGTCCTGGCAACACCCCTACAATAGACTCAGCCTGTGTGCCTACCGCCAGGGAAAGATTACAACAAAGGACAGTCTAGTATGTAAGGATGAAAGCAAGGAGAATACATTCTTTAGTTTAGCAGGCAAAGTAAACAACAGAACACAACAAGTGGCGGCAGTGGTGTAGTGCCAGCTGGCCTCTTTTAAGATAAGACCAGGCACGGAACAGTAGGTACATCTGTTCTATAGCCAAACAAAATGACAAAACAAACTGCATGGGTTCACATTGTGTGTTTGGTTTCTCTAAATCAAACTCAACCACAGAACGGGGTTCAGGCTTTAAAGTGCTTAGCCGTGAGCATTTCACGTTCAAGCCACTGGAAAATAAAATTGAATAACACATAACGTCGTGGAGTGAGATAACCTGAGCAATGACACTTCTGGATTACCAATTAACACCTTGGAGAAAACAATTCATAATTATGTGACATTGTTGTCTAGACACCACTAAAAGGTCAAATACTGTACGCAATAATATCACGTTTGTTTGTGTTTTCACTTAAGAAGATACAAGAAGAGTTTATTGATCTCACAATACAGTCACACAGGGGGGTGCAACAAGTCAGGAAATGTGCCATCCAAGAAGAAAATAAGTAGGTAGTAATAATAATAATAGAATAGAATAAAATAAACAGCTTTCACGCATCCCGTTTGTCTACCGCGCTGCGCCTGAATCATTTCTGTACTTGTTATGTAATGTGGGAGGGGCAAACAGGAGGTGTAAAGGTGAGTTTAAAGAACAACTAAACAACCAAACCAACTTTATTTTTTTGCTGATAAACTGTGTAAATGGGTGTGTAATAGAATGATGTACATTCCAGTTAATATTTTGACATTTTAGTGCAAACTTGTTCAAAAGTGTCCTTCATGCATAAAACCGAGTGGCTAACACCCTCTAGAGGTTGATATGTATCTATTCCATTTGAATTTCGGGGTTAGCTGAGGAGGTAGTTGTGCTGTCGGTAGGTGTGTTTTTCACTGCACAATATTTGCTTCACAAATGCTTTGGCACCTTTTTCGCACCTTTCTGTAGGAAGGCACAATATAACACCCAAAAACGTACATCTCGTCCAAGCCTGTGTTTGTGAAGAATCCCGCCACACATGCAAACACATACATTTGTTAGAACAGCTCTCGAATTCAGGTAAGTGTACAACTGGAGGTTATAGCGTACGGGAAAGTCCAGACCAGATGTTTTAAAGATGTAGCATAATTGTTGTGGTTTGTGTTTGTTACATGGTACTTAAGATCATCTGCGATTTACAACTGTATTCATTTGGTTAAGAAATGATTTAGTAATGCATTTTTCAGTATTTCTGGTTTATTACACCTTACAAGTCGAGACCTCCATCACAACTAGATCTATTTTTGACCCGTTTTAGATCCGGGTTAGTCCTGATTCTGCCGTTCTTGGATCTGACAATGACGTGCTGGATCTATAGGTGCACATGTTGTATTTGATGTTAAAAAAAACAAATTCTGTGTGCAGCATCTACGTTACCGTGACGGGGTGAATTGTGCCTCTGCTTCTCTCCACGTTCTCATTACGCCAGTTGCTCACATGCCAAGAAGGCCTTCAAACGGTCGCATTGGTAAAAACAAAAGCAAAAACACAAAGATCTCTGGAGTGCGCTGATGCTTAGTGTACATGAACATCTTTCTCTCCTCGCAATCACAAGTTACGGGCGTTATTTAATCGCTCGAACATTGCCGCAATGCTTAAATACAGTCAAGAATATGCCCCGCTCAGGCTCCACTCATCAATGCCACGCGCACGCTCAGCTCTGCAAAGCGCTGCAAAGAATCGGATGATAGAGTAGCTCACTTCCTCTGAATATGTATATGTTGTTGTGAGGAAACTCATCATAGTCACAGCCTTCACTTTCTCGTACAGCCGCGTCGACGTAAAACGCGCTAATACTTGACAATTTCCAGGTGAGCCCACAACTTTAGATTGATGGCACAGACAGAGCGGCATATGCTTTATCTATCTCCAGCCCCCCCCCCCCACCCCCCCTACCTCTCTTCTCTTATTGTCACCATTTTAGTACAGTCTATTTGGATCAATCATCAATCTCTCAGGCAGACTGGGACCTCCCTCTCCCCCGCCCACTCCTCCACAGTTTGGCTTGCTTTCGATATACAATATTACACGCCATCTTTATTCCGCGCGAATCCCGCCTTCCGCCACAATGGGGGACCGGACAAATGTACGCGTCAAGGCCAGATGGCGCGCTCTTAAGGCAGGAGTGGAGGGACAGACCGAGAGAGAGCGAGGTCTGTAGACACGAAAAGCAGATTGCGAAAAGGGAAAATCCATCAACATACGTCCATAGCTGCCAAAACGCTCGCACACCGCACTCCTGTTTGTTTGTCCTCAAAGAGTGTTGAGTAAAAAAGAAAAAAAAAAGAAAAAGAAAAGTGTGAATTGGGTTGTTGGCACTGGAGGCGTTTTTGCCATGTGAGGCAACTTGACAAAGACACTTCAAAAAGCATCTTTGGTGATGGAAAAAGTGTGAAAGATTTCCATTTTTTTAAAGATATAACCAAATATCTTCAAGAGATTTCAACTTTATTTTGCGTCAGGCTTCTCTTTTATCTCATGACTTTATTAGCGGGATGAAGACACATTGACGCGCTGGAGTTGGAGTGACGGACAGCGCCGGGTAACTTCGCTCTCAGCTCCCAAACTTAATATATTACTTTCCCAACATTACACTTTTTAATGGGCGGCGCATTAATTTGAAGATAACACACCTCATTGACTTTGCGCAGCCGTGTCAAAGAAAACACATTCCCTGCTTCTCCTCCATTTGTCTGGGTGCGCCTCAATGTAGAAGCCAATGAGCCCGAATAAGTTTAAACAGATAACGACGAAGAAGAGAAAGCAAACAATCCTAAATCAAGCCTATTTCTGCATAAACTGCAATTATGGGTGTTTATGTATGTGTTAGTACTGCAAAATATACGTTCGATGCCGCCAATGTAAAGTGGAGTACTGTGTAAAAAGTGTAACGATGAATAGACATGATTAGCAAACAGTGTCTACCTTTAGATGGCTGGTAATTGTGAGTAGATGTAGAGCAGAATCTGTGCGTATCGGGCCCAAACCAACAGATGGAAACAACAATGTACGTATATGCTCGACATTTTGGCGTGGACCACCTCACTTCTCTATTCTCCAGACACCGACACAGTCTCAGCCCATTCCTCTCTCTGACAAGATCATTACTTTACTTTAGAGAGGCGCCATCTTAGAATTTTAACAACCTCATTAAAGAAACCTCTGCTATTTTCTGGGACTCCTTAAAATTGTATATTAAAAAGTAAACAAGCAGATTATTATTATTAGACAAAGTATTTAGTTACAGCAAGACAACACTGCTTTTAGTCTGGAGCATTGTCTGAGTTTAAGCCGGTCTCACATCTTCAGGAAACATTTCAGCAGACAAACATTTAATTCCCCCCTAAGATAAACACAAAACAGACTCTGATGCCCATGTTTTTCCTCGGAAGCAATGCCATTCATTTACTTTGGTGTCGGCACACGCTAAGAATGTTAACAAGCTCATTATTGAATTTACTAATGTGTAATAGCATAATTATTACGTATTTTGCACCACTCACTGATAGGGAAAAAAAACTGGGCTGAAGTGCGCTGCAATTTAATGCTCAAGGGTTTGCTCTTGATGCAAGCTGGAATTTGTCAGCTTCTATTATTTATTTTGGCCTAACAAGTCAAACTGCATCTGCCGGGAAGAGCATCATCAACACACAGATAGACAGTCATTAATTCATGTGACAAGACAGAACGGCAACATCTGCTGAAGACGACAGTGATCGGCAGCAAACTGGGTTTGTAGAACTCAACGCAGTGAAAGTAGGAGATTAGATTTTGTGGATGTGAAATTTATTTAAAAGTAAGGATGAGGGAAATTATGAATAATAAGTCTGCAAATTGTATTGCAATAGCAGAAGTGAAAGTACCGTATTTTCCGGACTATAAGTCACCTATAAGGTCCTGCGACTTATACTTAGGCGCGACTTATATATTAAACTATTTAATTTCACATGTTTGTTATTTTCACACTGATTCTGTTCTTTATGCTATAGTTATCTGAATGAATAACTGTTAAAATGTTACATTAATATATCAGACACCTATTCAGTTGGTTGTTATGCTTCGTGTAGCTGAATAACCATCAATGTGTTACGTTAGCATACTGTACAGCTATTCACCCTGTTGTTCTCTATTCTAGTGTTATTATCATATCTTGCCTTTCAGTTGTAGATCTAACAGATAAAAATTCTAAATTAGTAGAAAGAATGTCATAAAGTGTCATAAAAACACACTCTATAACTGCATTACTGAAATGGAATGGATTAGCAGTTGTTTTCCAAAGAGTTTATGAAAACTGTTGCTCTTTCTCCACAAAGAAACCATTGCCATCAATCAAATTCAAATGATAAAAGTAAAAGTCTACTACTGCTTTAGAAGTACTGTGTTAGATCAAGATATCAAGCAGTCCATGTCTTTATATCAGACCAAAACTGTATTACTGCTCCCAGCCGCCCTCATTGACTTGCTCATCTGCATACAGAGTACAGCAGCTTCTTATCTAGAGGACAGCTGCGCTGAACCAAGACCTGCCCAGAGGTACGTGAGACGCACAGGAGCCTCTCTCCTCTCTCTGCTTTATCTCATCCTCTCGCACTCTGTGGAGTTACTGTCAACAATCAGACATCCTTACTCCTGGATCAGCACGCTGTTATGAGAGCCGAGATGGCAGTAATGGCTGATGGCATGATAGTAAAGCAAGGCTGTCACTAACTCTAATTAACCTTGATGTTCCTACATGTTCACTAAAAGGTTAGCTGTGCTATCGTAGCTTTCAGAGCTGCTGTATCATGGTTGTTTTTCCTCCAAAGTAGGAACAAAGTTGATCAATAATCTTGAAGTGCTTTAATAACACATTATATCCAACTTTTACAAAAATTTAATTAGATGGATAATGCCCCGAGAGGCATTGCAGTAGGTATAGCACACATACATCATCCAGTGATTAAAGCTATATGGTATTCTGCTGTAGTAGTATTTTTAATAAAAATGCAAGGTACCAAGGTTTGCAGTAGCATAAGAATAAGTACAGGTTTGTATTAATAATACTTTGAGTTGCACAGGTTTAGAACTGGCACAAATCATGATAAAAAGCCTGTATTCGTGAGGTGTGAATCTGATTAATGTGTTAATGGTTGTGAAGAGGGCACGTGTGCACTTTTAATTTTCAATCAATCAATCAATTTATTTTTGTAATGCCCAAAATCACAACTGGAGTCATCGCAAAGGTCAGTATGGACAAAAACAAATCAATATCAGACATCAAGAATGAACAAAATAACTCACACACGAATGAAATGTCACAACCAGATGTAATGTCCCGTAAATAAGTAATCGGGTATCCCACATCCTTAGACCCTCCTCCACAGCGAGGAACAACCCTTAAAACCACATGGGAGAAAATTAGGAAACCTCGAGGAGAACCAATTTTAGGAGGGATCTACCCCTATGGACGGATGGGCAGTGGTGAATTTTTGGTCGAACAGAGTCCAATGGCTATGTCCAGCGAGAGTTGCAGAGGCCGTTGAACTGGGAGATGGCCTCAGGTAACAAGAGTGCCGCAGCAGTGTTTAACCCGAGCCGCAGGCTCAGCCGATGCCGTCTGGTCCCACTAATGCTGTCCATTCCCCACGATGATGGCAGTTGTTCGGGTCTTCAACAGCCCAGAAACTCCCCATGGGGGTGGGACAGAAAATGAGGACACAATGTGAATAGCAATGAACAGACAAAATGTGCAGGTTAGACCTAAATATTGCAACATAATTTATACATTAAGGAAAACGAGAGGATAGGGCTCAATGTGCCGTACTTCCCCCAGCATTTTAGCTCCTATAGCAGCCTTGCTTATGCTGTAGGTTTAGTACTGAGCCTAGCTGACCTGAATATAAGCCATTTCGAAAAGAAATGTTTTGAGCCTAGTCTTAAAAATGGGGACAATGTCTGCTTTTTTAACATGAAACGGAGGTTGATTCCATAGAAAAGGAGCCTGAAGCTGAAATCTCTCTTTTCTATTCTGCTTTAAAAGACGTGTGGAATCACCAGTAGTTCTGCGTTTTGAGAGCGAAGCGGCTCTGATCGGCACAATCGCTTCTTGGAGATAGTTCGGAGCCATCCCTTTTATAGCCTTATATGTGAGGAGGAGGATTTTAAATATAATTCTGAACTCAATGGGAAGCCAGTGGAGAGACTTCAACACTGGAGTTATGTGCTCTCTTCTTTTAGTCCCTGTTAATATTCTAGCAGCTGCGTTTTGAATGAGTTGAAAGCCTCTAAGAGAGCTTTTAGGACATCTTGAAGTTGGTTATGTTATTGAGACATGAAGACCAACGTTTTCAAAGCATTGTTGAGATATCTGGAAAAAAAAAAATAGGTCCAATATAATGTGTTCCCCAAGAATAGTATTCAAAACTATCCTAAACACTACGAAACCAGCATCTTTTGTTCATTAAATGCATTTGCAGAGTGTTACTATCACCACTCTTCATTCTCTATCTCTCCACTTTCCTGTTTTGAAGGCCACATACCTCTCTCTACACCAGCACTAAATCATCACTACGGGTGTGTCGTGTTTTCAATTTAGAAATGCATGCACTCAACCCACTCCCCATCAGTTCCCATGAACTAAACAAAAAACACCACACGCACACACAGGCACTATTACAGATGCTTAGCGCACAACATCCTCCACAATCATACACTTACTTTTTGTGGAGGCCTCATAATTTACAACCTATACATAAAAATTGTCAGCTCCCCAAATGAATCTTTAGCGCGCTCTGCTTCCTCTCCTACCCATCCATTAATCACGCCACTGATAAACACTACGGACCTAATCTGATTGTGTAATAAGCACACTAGTTTGCATCGAGTAGCACGGGCGAATAAAGGCAGCCAATCAGAAAGCACAGCCATGGGGGCCCACGTATACAACCTGAAGCGTGACCTCGGCCCATTTGTGCATGCATGCGGTGGAACAGGACAATTACAGCACTCGTGGCAGTTCAAGTATGCTGCTTTTTACAGAGCTACACAAAAGGGAGTCAAGGGCACAGCAGAACACTCCCGAAATATGAAGGTAATAATAGGCTATGGATGAAGGGCAGTCGAGGATATACAGAATAATGCAGGAAAGAAGGATTGACAAATAAATGATAGATTGTATAGTGTGATTTTTTTCCTCTGCATTTGACCAATCCTTCAATGTCACTGGCGTAAACTCTAAGCAGCTGTGGCCAGTTGCAGCTGCCCAAACAACCATCTCCAGATGTTGAGCTAGACTCGAGATGCAGGAGGATAAACTTAAAGTGCACGTCTTGGGTTGCTGAGGAAACTAGACGATCTGGAGAAAACTGACCCCTGATAGAGGAAGAACAAGAGAATTCCTCACATAAAAGCCGCCATTGAAAATGAATGTGGGGCCTTCTTGCTGTGAGGCAAAGGTGCGGACCACGTAGGCACTGTGCTGCCACAGGTGCTTTTTAATTATTGCACATTGACCATAGATGGCTGTCAACTGTAAAAATGCATGTTACTGTATGTTGTATATTCAGTAGCAAGGACCACAACCTAGTCGTATTAACCAATGAACATGGCAGCTTAACGTGTGCAAAAACATTCAATGTAACACGAAATATCTGCCAAATCAACAGGCAAACTACTAAACTATTTTAAGGAGCGGTGAGAAAGTTAGAAAGTCCGTTCTGAATGATGTGCAGTTTGAGAGTTCCGCATGTACATGCCACATTACAAATCTGTCTGCGATTGGAACGTGACCAACACAATCGGGTAATGACAGGGTGCGAGCACACCTCCAGACGGCTGGCCAGGCTAACCTCAGAGATGGAATGCAGTTTTGGGGCTTGGCTCCCTAGCCTGGCACACCAGCCTGTCTTACTCCAGACATTACATACCTGGGAAGACGATCAATGGCTCAAAATCCCCGGTCAAATCTGGTTGGACCAATCATCGTGGCGGCCACTGTAGTGCAGCGGTTAGCACTTGAGCTTCACAGTAAGGGCCTGGGTTGGACCCTGGGGCAGGACGGGTGGAGTTTGTATGTTTCTCCCCGTGTCTGGATAGGTTTCCTCCAGGTGCTCCAGTTTCCCTCATCAACTCAAAGCATGCACATTAGATTACTCCTCCTGCCAGGTGATTCTGACCATGAGCCTGGCTTCAGATCTGGAGATGCTCCTTGATGAATTGCCCCAGCGGCATCAAAGTTCATCGAGTTCAATGCAGAGGACAAATTTCCCTACAGGGACAATGAATATGATCTTTCCTTTCATTCCTTCCTCTTTCCACAGCGCAGGAGGAGGTAGTTTGTGATACGTAAAGTGTTGAACCACAACAATCAAGATGGCGGCCTCGATTTGAACTGTTGCCCCAACCGCAGATACCCAGACTGTCTTCCCAGGTATGTAATACATGGAGAAAGCCACGCTGGTGTGCCAGGTTGTTGGCTCTCAGGCCTGCACCATCCCATACTTGAAAGAAGAGAAAACATGAAAACAGGGTGGGGCAAGAGAAGGAAGAGTGGAAGCTGTGGTCCTACTCCCTTAAGATGATCTTATCTTCATAAAGCATCAGAGTGGACTTGTTGAAAAGACATTTTATGGTGTCAGATGACTGTGTGTATGGTAATATAAAACAATAAAGCAGTGCTGCATTGAAAGATGAGCTCGTGTCCAGTCTGAAGCATGGTATTTTGACATTTAAGATACTTAGACATTTACAAAAGCAACCATTCACTGCACCTCATTATTTCCTCTATTCAAAAGCCTCCCTGGTGTTAATTAGTCAGAAGTGACTGTGTCTCTAATCCGTCTCCTCTCTAATCTGCCATTTTCAAAGGTAATGAATTAAGCATGTGAGAGTGTTTGTGTGCACACAGTGGGTGAATACTTAAAGAAGAGCTGATGGAGTTATCATTGTGAAAGGGAGATGCATGCTGTGTTTTATGTATTTATGCACTCTAACTTGCCTAGAAACAGCGAGGCTGTTGTTGCCAACAGAAGTCAACGCAAAAGGAACGCATGTACTGTGTATCCTGAGACTTGTCTTTCTTATGCGTTCGTTACAGGGCTGGAATAGCCAGCGGGAGAACCAAGAGTTTTTCCGATGTGTCGAAGCACTTTCAGGCCAGTCAGATCAGATGAGCCCTCTCTATATCGCACCAGCCCGCTCCTGAGACTTCACACTCAAGAATTTAACATGTTTTTCGGACTTATACAGTTGTGCTCAAAAGTTTACATACATACTGACAGAATGTTCGGGTATGTTCTGTATATGAATGATAACACAAAAACCTTTATTTCACTCATGGTTAGTGCTTGCGTGAAGCCATTTATTGTCAAAAACCTGTTTGTTTACGCTTTCCAAGTAGAAACTAGCCAAATGTCCCTCATCAAAAGTTTACATATTTGAAACAAACATCCATCTTTTCAGAGTCCAATTTTGTCAGAGAGTCCTGTATTTCATCTGAAGTGAGTTTTTCTTTGCTCCTGAACAATTTTCCTGACAGTTGTAAACGTTAGGTCAGGGACATTTGAGTAGTTTCTGTTTCATTATGATTTCAAAAGAGTATTGTCTTTGACAATAAATGGCTTCAAACAACCACTAACCATGAGTTTAATAAGTATTATCATTCATAATCAATGAAAAATTCCCAAAAGATTAAAAGGGTATGTAAACTGACTCTACAGCTCTGTGACTCTGTGGTGAAATGTTTGCCATTTCATAAACCAAATCTACAGTGTGATAATTGGTTTGATTTGGAAGTTTATTTTGTATTTTTAATCCACGGTAACGCGAGTGGAACCTCATTATCAGAAAGTCCAGAGCAGGACTGTTCTCCTGTGTTACTTGAAGTCCAATCCATTGGCAGCAAGTGAATTTCATCATTCT
>OMNZ01097513.1:0-10160 GCA_900303255.1 Lesueurigobius sanzi | reverse complement strand
AGTGACAGCCCTAATTCATTCTACGTTAGTAGATGAGCAGGAGGAAAACGACACGTGCATTTGTTTTGATGAATTTAGCGACGCTCACCTCATTAAAGCAGGTCTCCACAGCGGCAAGTTTCTCAGACATCGCTAAAACTGCTCCAAAAAAGGCCAAAGTCCAAAACTACTGTCTCTCTTCTTCTTAAAATGAAAGTTATAAAGGTGTTTGCTCCGTTGTCTTCTCACAACAAGTTTAGCATCCATATCTACGGTGATGCGCACTTTTTTTTTTTCTTCCCCTCTGTGCAGTGCTTCCTCAACAAGTGCTGCTACCGCCCTCTACTGCGCATGCGCGTCAAATACAAGCCAACTCCCGTTCAGACAGCACAAATAGTAGGTCACATACAGGTCGCATTGAATTGGTAATATGAACGACCACACAAACAAATCAGATTTTTTCAAAAAATCCGAATTGAGCATCAAGACCTGCCGTGTGAACGTAGCCTAAGTCTCTAGCCCATTCCTGTCAGGAGTTATGACATTTTAAAGAAATTATTAAAATGCTCTGTTCAGCCACTAGGGGGCAGCCACGATTGTTTTAAAAGGAAGAAATTCCACACTGTCCAGCAGAGGGCACTGACACTGTCTAATGCTCATACTGCCTTTGTTCTCTTCTAAAAAATAAATTATAAAAGCACAGATGGCAGCTAAAGGACCAGCTGAAAATATAAATTATTTTCTAAAATGCACATGAATGTGGTTTTGTAACAAAGGGGTTTCTCCTGGGTGGGTTGTTAGCCCTCCGCAGGATAGCCGGTTGTTGGGACTGCCACCTCACAGCGTATACCCGCTGGGGTTTTTGTTTGTCTGGAACCTACCCTGGAGACCGGCCCGCCTTGGGTGACCCTACCAGGAGCAAGCTCCCGACAGTATCGCTCTCCAGGGTCACTGGAACACACAAGGCCCCAAGAGAGAGCCTGGCTGCGCAACGTCGCACCCGCTGGTTCGGCCATGTTCTCCGCCTTCCTCCTGACCATCCGACGAGAGCCATACTCCAGCTTGACCTGAGGGCTGCAGGCTGGAGGCGACCACGAGGCAAACCCCGCACCCGATGGCTCGCCGTCATTGCGGGCGACCTCCAACAACATGGAGAAACTCAACAACATGAGTTTCTGTGGAGGATGCAGATCAGCTGGCTCAAGACCGTCAGCATTGGAAAAAACTGGTTCATCTGGTCGGCTCAACGCACAGGGACGGGACACCCCCCTCCCCCTCACAGGAGCCCTAAGTAAGTAAGTACATGAATGCAAAAAAATCACATCTGTATTAAAAAAAACAAAAAACTGCAGGACTCTCAGACTCCCCCAGGTCAAAGGGCAATATTTCTGCAGTCACTTTAAGTGCTTTAAAAAAAAAATCAAATCGGCTGGCCATATTCCCCAGCCCTAAATTATATTTACATTTATTTTTTGGTAAAATCGTTCAAAACCTTAAAAAAAAAATTGCATATTAAATCGCAACATTGAGGGGGAAAAAAAAATCGCAATTACATAATTTTCCAAAATCGTTCAGCCCTTATACCTATTGTCTTACTCTAATGAACAGTATAATAATCATTATCAACTGAAGACAAAATGAAATTCTTCGATATATGCCTGCAGGATCCTTCCTCCATAGTCAATTTCGTTGCCAATCCTTGAGAGTGGGCTCCTCCAAAGCAGAGCCAAGTGTCCTGCTCCTGCTGCATCTGAGCACATTTGGAACAGGCCTGGGAGTGAGCAGCTGCAGCAGGTCACATGATCAAAATATATGATGAATCAACCAGCTATAATCTGTTTTATGAGTGGAAAGTGATTGTAAACTTATTTTGTTTGAGTGTGTTAATCTTTCAACATTTTGATTTGAATAAAAAAGAAAAGCCTTGGATATATGATTTGCAGGAATTGAATAAAACATGAAACATTATAAGTTTAGCAGGTCCTGTTCATCGCTGCAGAAAGTCCAACTGCAATGACCTGCTTTTAGTCCAACATAGGATCCTTTTACTCACGACCAGCAAATCTCATCAAACTAATGACCCCTGCCTTGTTTTCTGCAAAACATAAATTTGTCAATAAAAGGCTAAACAGAATTCAATTTTAATACTTGTAGAATAGACTTTATGGATTTCCAATAACATAACAGGACTGACAGGCGTTAGGCATGAGAAGAAGGGTGGACACGAGAGCGCTGAAAGATAGATGATGTGAATTTTTGTCTGTCCAAAGCCAGTCTGACCTATAGGAAAGCTGATTGACAAAAGGATAATTGGTGAGAGTGAGATGTATGGCACGTGTATTACTCCTTAGATCTAAGCGCAGCTGTCTTCCTGTCGAGCGATGTGTTATAATTGGTCGCTGTTCAGACCTCATTAATCCCAGCAGCACTGACTTCAGGGGACTTCACAACCTTTACCTCGGTGCCCAAAGCGCCACACACTGAGCCAATCAATGAGCTGACAACGTCATGTGTTAAAGCTGCGTGAAGAAAGGTTAGCACAGGTTTGTTCTGTCAAAAGAGTGATATAAACGGTAGTCCTAATTTAGTTGTAATTGTAAAGGGAACAGTATGTGGCACACGCCGTCATTTCCGGACTATAAGCTGCAACTTTTTTTTACAAGCTGTGAACACTACACAACGATGCGGCTAATTTATCTATTTTTACAGGCTACAGTGCGTGCAGCAGAGTCAGGGCCTCCGGTGGCGAAATGCCTGATTATAGCGTGGAATGCCTGGATTTTATTTAGCGTACCCAAACCAGAGGGCAGCACTGGCTCAAAACTGTATAGCGAGCTGTTTACGTGGTTCAACGCAGTGTCAGTAGGGATGGGTACCGAAACCTGGCTCTATAACGGCCACCGATCCACCTGGACCGATAAGCTCCAGCCTCAACGGTCCTCTTATCGGTGCTGAGGAGTCGCACTAACGTGGCCAAATCAGCGTCTCGTCAATGCATTCTGTGCTGCCCAGCGTGAGTGTCTCTGACTGAGGCAAACATCGGTGCACGGGGAAACCTCTAGCCTAACTTTCTCCTCGTTATGTAAAGACAGACTCCACAGCGCTGTTGGAGCCAGGCGCTCTCATTTTCATTCATTACTGGTCAGTTCCAAACTAAATTTGCTACAGATATATTTTTGTAAACACTAATGTTTACCTCGTAGATCAAGCTGAACATGAAAAACAACTGCTTCCAAATTAAATTGAGGCAGAATCTGAATAACACACCATTAACTTAAGTTGTCTGCAGAGGACATTATATTATTTTATTGCTACTGTTTTCTGACCATTCCAGTGTGGTGGATATATAGGAATATTCTCACTGTTACACTTTTGATGTTCCAAAAAGTCTAAACACATCTATTGAGTAATATTTTTGAAAACTATACATTTTTTGGCATCATGAATCCACGGTGACTTAGATAATAATCATTGCAATGGCTATGTACAGGTTAATCATTGTTCATGGCTATATTGCATGACCACATTATTAAGCTATCAGATATACTGTGAAGAAGTATTGAAGGCCTTCCTCAGACTTTAATCAGCGATGCCGTGTGTTTGACATTTTTATAACATTAGTCAGCGACACTTGGATTAATAAAGTCGAAAAGTGAATTTGAAACTAAAGGTTAGACTTACTCATGAAAAGTCCTTGTACAATCATCTCCAACTTCTGGTAAATACAGCCACCATTATCTCTCCGCTAATTGCACCAATCCAAGCAGGGAAAGGATCTGACGGTCTTTTCAACGCACTAAACTTGATGACACTATCCTCCTCCTTAACAACTGTACAACTCTCACTCGTCTGAATCACAGCGGGAGGTTAACAAGGCTGGTCCTGTTACTAAAGCCGACCTGTTGCCAACACTCAATAAAGTAATTATTCATTACGCTTACAAAGACTATCCATGTCCAAAATCTATTCTGTGCGCACATTGATTTCACTAACGATGCAGAAGATAAAGAGTCGCAGACGCACCGCCCCGGCTACGCATTATTACGATGAGCTTTGATATTGATGCTTTATTGATTTCATTACTCTGAAGAGGCAAAAATCACAAATGTAATAAGCACGAGGATGAGGACAGGGAAATGTTATTTCCGCCACACTCTGCATATTGATCAGAGCGCTGTATATAAAACGGACATGGTGGTATAGGCAAGCGCTACAAAACCAGGGTTTACACAGGGAGCAGCGATTTTCAGGCCCAAATACTAAACATTCTATCAAACAGTAGAATGTGGAGAAATTTCAATATTCAAAAAGATTGGATACAACGGGCAACTTTTCAGCAAAGAAATTGTGTACAAATCCTGCCCAAATTGCAGTTGAATATGCCCTCATCTTTGTATTTGACAAACTTGTACAGTAAATAGTTGACCAACTTTCAAACAAATTTAGATTCAATGCCAGTTTGAATCTAATTTAAAACGTTTTAATGGCATTTAAGGCTTTACATTTGGCACAATTAAATCCCAATTCATGAATTAAGGTTGCCATGGTGCATTTGGCAGTTACAACACAGGAAGGTAGGACAAACACCAGAATACAGCTGCTTAGTTTTGCGTTAAAGCATTGCTAATAATGTGAATGGAAGTAAAGGAAAGGAATATACAGCACAAAAACTTACCTGACATTATAGCTTTGAAATGAGCACTCCCGGAGTTCTCATTTTTGATCCCCTTTACTTGCGTATCCGTTAATGATTTCTATGCGAAATCGGGCTCTAGACGGGATAATAATCAGTCCCTTGCGGACACATGCATGTCCTAGCTCTGGCCTAATAATTTACGAAACATTTAAGAAACATTGGAGCTTATTTGAGCTATATTATTAGAATGAGACGATCTGAAAGCATCCAAAATCCAGCAACTGCCCAACGATTCACACCCATTTTGTTTTTGCTTCTTCATAATTTAAAACACATTCATTTTGATGTTGTCCCATTAAATTCTCTAAACTTTTAACAGAGCTTGGGATTGTGTGAAAAGCGCTCAGATTCCCCCAAAACTTGTTGATTTTGCATGAGAAATTGGGAATGACCCAATAGTCTACGGAGAATGTTTGCTAGTGCTCCCCAACATGGTGGATTTCTCTGAGAATGTTCAGTTTATAAAAAACATAAACACAAATACATTTGGGACAGACACAAAAAGTACAATGGCTTATGACCCCTTGTCCCCTCCATCATTTCAACATCAAACAAAACTGGACGAGATTCTCAATACCGCTCCACTTGCTGCCCGGCCATAAACATCCTGTCTTTCCGCTGCTGGATCAATTGTCCTTAAACAGGACGCAGCAGCAGCACTATTCCTGTTTGCACCGGGACAAACGTGGAGGTACCGGAGCAGACAGAGACCCAGCAGTGATCCATCAAGTCTACGTCAAATCGCTCTGACGTCAGCTTCACCCAAATCGGGAAGTGACAATTAAATTAGCAGGACAAAAGTTTGAAGGCGGGTCTAACTTTATGTCTGCAGTAATGCTGATTTTTTTTTTTTTTTTTTTTGCAGATTATGGCGAGAATATGAAATAGAAAGGTAAAAGGATTTAGTTTATGAATACACATCATTCCAAAAAATCCACCAAAGCAAAAAATGGGTTTTCAAAACGTTCTATCTTAAGATTCCTACAAGGACAAAACCATCTCTTTTATATTTAAGCACATTTAAGTAAACATGACATGAGTATGAACAGAGACGAAGCAAAACATTACAAAAATATCGTAAGATTCATAAGATATCGTAAGATATCGTAAGATTTTTCAGTCTTCATCTGTGCTCTGTACAAGAAGAAGAATCTTGGCCTACGATGGACAACTCCTGTACGACTGAGAACCTACACAGACGGATTACAAAAATATACATTGCAAAAAGTAATATCGCCTTGAAATAAGTTCATTTACCATTTATCATTTGCTTTGAGAAACTAATTTCAAGAAATTTGCCAATGGGGTAAGTTTTTTACACATAAATTAAAAAAAGATCAGATCGCTCTCAAAATTGGATTGGATAATCTTAATTTACTTGAAAAAAAGATTGTTGCGGAGGTATTTTTCTTAATTTAAAAGTAAAAAAAGTTATTATGGCTGTTTATTCGCATCTATGTATTTTCTGTAATTCTTCATAGTTGTCTGTTGAGGGGAGGGGGGGGGACTCCTGTCAGTCTCCAAATAATGATTACTTTTTAGCAGTGTACGTATATACCATGAATGACAACATAAATATCAAGCCTTTACAATAACTTGCAATAAATAACCGATACAAAGACAAGTTTCCAGCTAGATAAATGTGCTTATCTATGAGGTTGAAGTTCAGCTTTGTTTGCCAATGCCAGCATGCTCCACAGCGAGGGTATGGCATGCCCCTCCCATGATTTTGAGAAACACGACTGCACAAAAATATATATGTATTCCCCTGGAATATGACGACCAACACCAAATTGATTCTTGTGTTTGGGCCACGACAGGGGAGGCTAGGTCCCCCATATTCAGACTATCGACTTGCCTTCCCTGGCTTTGTATTATACTGAACATTAAAATCCAGTGAGATCCATCCAGGATTGCTTTTTTCCACCTGAACCAGAAATGATCACAATGCTGCTGACAGTAAAATCTTTGCAAATGCTTTGGTCTTAGTCTCACCTTCAATTGCATAATAGTGATAACCATTTCACTCTCGGACGGCTCTTATCACAGCGGTGCGGCAGGTGCAGAAACTGAAGACCCCGTTTCGTGCAAATGGAGTGTTCAGACGTTAAAAACCCGCTCATGTCAAAGTCACAAACTACAAGGACAAAGGGGGCCGGAGATGGCCAATTGATTTGTGCTGCTCCTGTGTTTCTGGTTCAAGTGCTCAGGGACAGTTTGTGTGTGTTTAAGAGCGAAAACACAGAGCACCACATTATTTATGGCCCACTTCAATGTTTCACATGGCACTTTTTTGCTTCAACTATTCAATGTTAAGTTTCTCTAACAACATACAGTATTGTATTCTATCCAGATGCAATACAAGTGGCAATAAGGAAGAACAAAGATCAAATTGTGAAGTCAAGTCTTTAGCATCATTTAAAGGGCTCCAAATCCCCCAAAAATCCACAATTTACAAAAAAAAAACAAGCACAGTGCAGGGGGGAGGGCTGTAGAGTAGAGCTGCACAATTAATCGCAATCGAATCGACATCGCAATTTTAAATACTGCAATAACCAAACAGAGTGTTTTAACTGCTATTATACCGATGTATGTATCATTTGCTGACAATGCTAGTTTTATCACTTCTGAAGATAACCACGGCCCCAGAATCAAAACTGAATTCACCATAAGAAATTTTGCAATAATAATCGCGAGACAAAATGTCCATATCATCTCATGCCTTGACAAAACTGAAAGTGAAAATATGCAACATAAATATATTATGTTAAAATCGCAAATTGAATCGCAATCGCAATTTCAGTCCGAAAAATCACAAATAATTTTGTCAAAATCGTGAAGCCCTACAGTAGAGACGCAGCAAATTAAACCGGAGGTTTCTGCCATTAAAAACAAGGTTTTCTAAAAACTCCGACCAAGATGAACATTTGTGAAAACTCTGTTTATGCGTTTGTGTGTGGTCATAAGCAACCAGTGTTTTAGGCTAAACGTCGCTGCCTGCGCCAAAATATACTCAGATCGCGCATGTGATGTCAGTGTTTACATTCAGAGCAGAGGCAGCATGGACGCCCTCAAAACTGTGTTCGTTTTAACGATACTTCAACACTTTTTGCTTCCTGGAGGAATGGCGTGAGAAGTTTCGAATGTCACGATCCTCGCTCCTGTCATTGTCGGAGATGCTACGCACATCGAGGGGCAGCTACCATAATACGATGACCGGTCAGTGTGGTGGAAAAAGTAGCTCTAACGCTGTACTGCTTATCTGACGAGGTAAGTGTTGACAAGAGACGGAAGTTTACTCTGATTGGATAGAATCTGGGGAACATGCAGTTTGGCGTGTGAATGAATACATTAAAAAGCACTTGTGCTGCGGTTAAGTATGGATGGCTTTTCTTTTTTAAATGAGGTTGTGTGGACTCACATTTTTTTGTACACGGTTTGAGGAGGATCTTCGGTTTTACAAATACCCTGCTACATGTGCACAAGGCCTAATATCGGCTTGTTTCATTCTGCACATTGATATCAAAGCTCTATAGAGCAGTACTAAACCTTCTGGATTAGCATTCGGGGTTTCCGTAATTCACTATGCAAGACATCATTTTATAGAGTATACAAATAAAATAATAAATATTATTAACACACATTTCAAATGCTTTTATCTTGGATCTATATTATTGTGCAGTGTAGAATCCATGGAGTCAGGTGGCTTGAGAACAAATCACTGTGTTTTAGAGAAAACACAGAATCATTTGTGAATCTTTTAATGGTTGATGTTAGTATCGACATAACTTTGTCCTTGACCCATAACTACTCAATACAGCAGTGTATGTTAAAGGTCACTAAGTACATGATAATCTCTCTTTAGACTCGGCTCTGAGCCCTCCATAAAGGGCAGCACACATTGATACGAGAGCATGAGTCTACTGTTCAAAAATGCTGCTGGCTATAATAATGTAACCAGTTTAATTTAGCTCGACTTTCTGATAAAAAATACCAATTCCAGCCAGACCTTATTGCCCCTTTTAAATCAATACCACATCCACTTTTAATGATATCGTCTTATTCAACACTTCCCTGAAGCTCCACACTTTGAGAACAGTGAGGCGTAATTCTCGAGAGCCCTGGACAGCGGCGAGATGTTAAAATTTCATTTGGGCGTATTTACTGAGGAGATGTGGAGCCAGTCGGGGTGATATACGACTATGGAGCGGTGGCCATCATTACAGCAGTGGCTCTGTGAAGCCAGGAGCCAGTGAAATAATCAGGTTGGTGGCGCCGCTGTGGATCAAACGACAGCTTTATGAGAGGTGAAGGCACTGGAACACAGTGTAGTTCATTCATGAGGAGAGCTTTTGAGGTTCCCCCTGTCAGAGCGTGGCTGCGAGCAGAATCAAATGAATTGGAGTTGTGATAAAAAGGAGGGGGCACCCCAGCTTTTAGACTCTTCTCAAATAGTGTCATTAGACACAAGCAGGTTTACAGAAGCACTGTGGTATTAGGAAGAGAGCATGTGGCAAAGGTGCTAAAGGAAATCTGCATGTCATCACTGCAATACTGAAATGACTTAAGCTGCCCACACACTACAGGATTTTACATCTTTTGAGATTTAAAATCTGTGCACAGACCACACACACTCAAGAACAGACATGAGGACAAACATACACACACATGAGGAGTGAGTCCCACCACAGATCATGGCATGGGTAGGCCTGTCGCGATAATTACTATATCGACTTATCGCTCGATTAGTAAAAGGAAGGACGATAACATTTTTAGGCTCGATAAATGCGATAAACACACGTGCTGCTTTATTACAGGAGAATGAACGCAATCCGCGGAGCAAAGAGCATCTGTCTGCATCGTGTAGTCTCCCTATGTGCGTAAAACAGGCCTCACCAACACATTAGGTAGATTCTGCACGTATCATTTATATATCAGTGGACACGGCTTTCAGAGAGAGGCGGGGTGTAAACAGAACAGCGTGCTACAGATATGGCTACAACACTTTTCCACCTGCTAAACTCAATGGATAGAGCGAGGAATAAACCCATGACTCGTCGGTGATGTGAGCGGACTTACAGTATGGCCAAACCAGGTCTAACCTCTGTGAATACTAAGGAAACATGCTGGAAACGTGTGTAAAAGCGCGACCTGTGCTAAAGAGCGACCTGTGCTAAAGAGCGACCTGTGCTAAAGAGCGACCTGTCGGACATGGACCGCTCTCAGCCATTTTACAGAGCACACGTTTTATCTTTTGTAGACAGCTATTCTCCTGGACTAAGTTGTACATGTCAAAAAGCTGTGGTACTTCTGTATTTAGCTGTGAACAAACGGAGAGCGTCTGTGTTTGCTGTGTGTGGAGCGGAGGATGACGCGTTAAATCCGCGACGGCTAAAACTAAAGGCTAACCATGAGGCTAACCTGAGAAATAAGCAAAGTTCTTCACAGTTACGGCGATAAACGCTGATATTTTTGCCAAACTTGC
>OMNZ01097508.1:0-14122 GCA_900303255.1 Lesueurigobius sanzi | reverse complement strand
GAGACACACAGTTGTTCAAACATTTAAAAGTCAATTTCAAAATAGTAAAATTCACAAAATTTTCAAAAGTAAAAAGTTTGTGCTTTAGTATGATATCACAATGATGCCATCTCATTGGTTTCTTGTCCATAATCTTAATTGTCTGTTTATACAGAGAGGCTACTGGTTTCAGAATAGATGCTGATGTTTGAGACCATGCTGTGACACAAGTAATCTCCATCTGTACTAGCAAAGATATAGTCATATAACTTTTGTCAATGAAAAAGAAAGTGGTTATGAGACATAATATGTTCTTATGGTGGTGGAAAAGCCTTCAATTGTGAAGCAAAATATATAAAGTACATAATATTATGACAAATCGCAATCAGAATTACTTGAAGCCAATTTTTTTTTTAGTTAAGTCAAATTTCAAAGTGCGTGTGACACAGCTCCACGCACTTTACTGAAGGATCTTCCGAAGATTCCTTCAATGAGGATTTAGTGGAAGTGGGAATGGAAAGGGAGGAGGGAATGGTTTCGGAAAGAGTGGCTGACTGAGGCTCTGTTGACACTACAAACTGTAAAAAAATAAATAAATAAATACAGAGAAATGTTTTCTGTCACCTCTGCATTCATTTATAGTTTTAGGAATGGAAGCAGATCTTGGCAAAATCCTGCTGTAGCTGAATCTACAAAGCTGGCTTATGTCTTTGCTGCTTTGCCACATGCTGGTTTGTTTACATAGTCATGTGCTCTCTGGGGCCTCATTTTTGGAGATTATCATCAAGAGCAACAACCACAATTACATACTGCTGCTGTGAATTCATTTTTATCCTGAGTAACAATATTATTGAATGTAGTATGGTGCAGTTCCACTTCCGTCCTCAAAATGGCATCGTCACTGGAAAAGTATGTATACCTTTTTCTTAATTGAATATGAAGGCGTCAGTAAGTCTCCTTATTATCATAGATGTGCTAATGTGTTTGATTCTTCAGCTGCTCTGTTTCCTAAGTGCTACAGCTGTGCTCGCCTCTCGTTTGACTCGTCCTAGGGTGAGATAGGCCCAGTGCTCACGTTTTGGATGAGAGGGGTCACTGAGAGTTCACTTTGAAAATGAACAAACACATGCTCCAGCTTCATCCACTCTGCACAGGCTCAGCCCGTCTGCTGCAGGGCCAGGCACTTTCATACGTCTCATCCACCACATTTCCAAAAACCCATCCAAAAACCCTCCCGAGAAACGTTCACAGGGATTATGTGGTGCCCAATGAAGCTCAGGCATCATCAAACAAGCAGGGATTTAGGCCTCCAGTGTAGATTCCAAACTCGGCAGATGAATGTCAGTCTACATGGGTTTAAAAATGTGGTGCTCATTGCTCATCGTATTCTTATCTGCAATTTGATATTTAAAAATGCAAAAGTGAGGATTCTGTGTGAAACTGCAAGCTTCTAGTTCAGTGGTTGTCAAACTGTGCTATGTGGCCGGATTGTGGCATTTTGCTCTTTTTTGGGTGGTGCCAATGGTCGACTGCAGTTGTGCACTTTATTCTTCTAATTACCATAAATATATATTCATTCATGCATTTATAGCTACAATAAGCTACTTTTTTCAATAGGTGTCAGGAGTGACCTCTGCTCTGCACCTCACTCCCTTCACCTGGTGTAGCTGCTTCTATTGCTCAAAACATTTCATTTGCGATCCCTGCACCGGTGCGGAGTTCGTCTGTTTTGAAGGAGGTGCATCTTATGAAGTAATGTAAGAAAGCAATAATCTTTCTGCTTATTGTAGCTTTAAGTAAGCCGGTTTTCTGATTTGGACATGGTTTATACCCAATAGTGGGTTGTCAGGGTCTTCCCTACAAGCCCTGGCAAAAAAAGTGTTAAATGTAGTTTATTTACTTTGTAAAATATTTGTGTAATGCTTAAGAGAAAAACGAAGAACCAAGCAGTCCTCCCACATTATAATTGTCTATTTACATTTTCTGAAAGGCCTTTATTGTACTGGGCTGATACATATTAAAATCTTTTAAAACATGTTGCTGGTTTCTTCCATGCGTATCAGCTCCAACAAAACTTTTTCAAGAAGTGAACTCATCATGGATCTTTGGCATCGCTTTCGCAAAATGAGCTCCTATAGAAAAACAGTGGGAACGATGAGAGGGATTTCCCCCTAACAGTTCCAGTGGGACATGACCAGACAGAGATACTGTAATGTGAGCACTGAAAGGCATGAGCTGTGATATTCACAGGGCAGTGCATATGGAACTGTATCAAAAATAGTCCAGGAGCTGAGTCGGTCCTGTGTGCAATTCTATGTCCCCTAATTTTGACTCTTGATCCCTGTAGGGGACCCATAGGAGATTGAAAAAAACTTGTGTAGACATTCCAGATGTGGGGCAGTAATTCAAGATGGCATCCAACATGCCTGCCGCAATCTTATATCCAATATAACTCCATCTGGATCTGTCCTGGAGTGATGCATTTGGTGTCTTTACCTAGGTTTTTGGGGTCAAGGAATCCACTGAAATCATTTTGGTGGGGTGAAAAAAGAAGCGGGTAATGGTGAATTCCAAGATGGCCGCTAAAATGGCCACTGCACCCTTTCAGTTAGCCTATCAAGGTTCATAATAAGCTAGGAGAATGAACTTGGGCTGCATCTAAAATGGGGACAAAATACCTCCTTCCTTATCCTTCCTTACATGTTCCTTAACCTTTGAGAGCTACGTCATGGGTTCAACATTAAGGTGCCATTAAGGTTTGGAACGGTGCCTCAGCTGTGCATTTGCACCAATTTGAACCTTCCTCACTCAGCGGAAACTACAGGGGAAGTTACGTCACCAACAGCTGTTTTAAAAAGACTCCCAACAATCCTGACTACAAAAATACTCCTTCTTCCACTGTCCACCACTGACTTTAAACAGATTGTCAACTGTTTTTTCTCTTCTTTTTTTTTTCAATGAACAGCACTTTATAAACTTCATGCAAACATCAGGACTCTATGAAGCCAGACAGAAAACAGACCATAATAAAAATCAGTTTTAGACTCACCTCCATCACAGATATAAAATAAAATCCACTGGCACAAATATTCACCAAATCCTGTCTTTGGTTCATCATCGGAGCAGCATTACGCACAGGCAGCTCCTCCGCATGTTACTATCGGCCATTCAGCATGTGGCTAATTTGCATATTACATTGATTTTCTAACATAAGCGGTGAAACTGCTTAGTTTAGTCCGTATACTGCAGAGATCATTACAGACTGATGCTGCTCTGTGCTCTGTGGAGGGTCTGGGCATTTATTTAGTCACTTTATAAAGTTTGTCTTGTGCAGATCATTTTATTGAATTAAACTCGTGTCTGTCAACCATAAACAGTGTCCCTGCAGAGATCGGTAATTTAAAATAAAAAGAGGCCTGTGCAAAGCATTGTGGGATATCCTCATATCTCCTGATGCTGATAAGGGACCTCCAGAGGTTCCTATGCTAAAGGAACTATGATAGGGAGCATCACTGCTAATTTCCTTGCTCCTGCCTCATTGAACTGGCGAATTTAGATGCTCCTTGTCATGGTGGTCGGTGACGCACGTCCGGGTCAACAATAAGGTGAGGACATTTCCTAGGCTTACTGTATTTCCCATTTTAGATGCAGCCTTGGTGTCTTTTCTAGGATGGTATGGGTCAGGGAGTATGTGTGAGTGGTTGGTGGTGGTCGGATGTGAGTGTAAGTCTGCCCTTGGGGGGGAGGGGGCATCCAGTCATGGGACATTCTGGGGGACCCCTTTTTCATGCCAGATGACCCAATCTTACCCTGGCTGGAACCGGCAGCTTCCCGCTCTCAGCTTCCCGCTCTAAGAAGATCAAAGAACTGATCACTCCAATCGCCTACAGGACCCCACAAATCTCTGTAGCCTATAAAAGAGGGCCGTGCCTTGATTCTTCTCCTTTCAAACTCAAATCTCTCCTGGCGCAGCCTGGGCATTGACACAGATCAAATAATTAGCTGCGTCAATCATGCTTAGGGCATGGCACATGCCCGTGAAACCAGTGGCCTATAAAAGGCCCATGGCCAAAACACTCCCTTCTTCGAACCAGCTCAACAGATGGAGGCGGTCCAGCTGGGCTTGCAGGTTGGAGGGCACGCCCACACTCGAAGAACTGTAGTTACACAAGTAACTTTAATTTCTTCTACGGGCTTCGCGATGGGTAAACCAACGAGGCAAAGGCCGTAGGGAAAAATGTACCCCCAGCTGGACAGGTTCACAAGATAAGCACGGGTGGGGATTAAAATGTCCCAAGGACCCCGGATTAGGCGACAGGACCCCTGTCCCTGCGATGGCCACTGAGTCAGTGCACATATCCATGAGATAGGAGCACACGAAAGTGGATGCTGAGAACCAGGAGGTGGCCTGACAGATGTCACCCACAGTGACTCCTCGATACAAGGCCACCGAAGTGTAGCCCACGAGCAGAGAGCGCTGGATCACAGTCGGTGGAGCCCTGACGGGGCACAGCAGCTGCAGCCGCGCATCCTTCTTTCTCAGAGCGCCCCAAGTCTGGAGCGAAAATCCGAGGTGATCACCTTTTGGTGGAAGGCTGGACTGGGCCAAAGATGAAGCGGTGGGAAGGCATACAGGAGGCCTGTAGCCTGTGAGCCATAGCGTCTACCCCTCAAGAGGCGGGTCGTCTGATGATCTGAGCGAGAACCAGAGTGGGCACTGTGCGTTCTGATGTGTCGGCGTTCCATACCTGACTGATAAAGGTCTATAGAAGCATTTTTTTGGTTGTAAGAGCACTCAATTATGAACCTTCATAGGCTGGCCGAAAGGCGCGGTGTCCATTTTGGCAGCCATCTTGGAATTCACCATTACCCACTACTTTTTTCACCCTGAAAATGATTTCAATGGATTCCTTGACCCCAAAAACCTAGGTAAAAACACCAAATGCATCACTCCAGGACAGATCCAGATGGAGTTATATTGGGTATAGAGATACCTTATAGTAGATATAAGGGTGCAGCTGGCATCTTGGACGCCATCTTGATTTACACCTTTCTGCCCCAAATCTGCAATGTCTACCCAAGTTTGTTTCAATCTCCTATGGGTCCCCTACAGGGATCAAGAGTCAAAATTAGGGGACATAGAATTGCACACAGGACCCCCTCAGTTCCAGGACTAAAAGGAAATGTTTTGTAGTCTTGCCTAATTGTTATATTTATATTTAATGATATATTTACATTGCTTTATTGTAACTGTTAAGCTTTGGATTGACTTGTGTATGAATTGTGCTCTACGAATAAACTTGCCTTGAAAATCCAACTTTTCAAAAATGACACCAATGATGCTGTTCTGACAAAGTCCTAATCTATTAACCTTGAGGCGAAGGTGAAGATGGGATCTTTTTTTACAGAATGTGACTCAAATAATTGCATTCAACAAGACATTACCATTTGGGGCACAATACTGAATATTCATGTTCAGGAGCGAACTGCTGCTGCTGCTTCGACCTTGTCATTTCTCCATTTGTATAAGTCAGTCAGAGAGCAGCGATTGTGCAAACTTCTATGTAACTATCGGCTTCATCTTCCACAATACAAAGCAGTACAAAATGAAACTATTTATCCAAGGTTGCTTTTCTCTGTCCTCTCATCTCATTTACTGTTGAAGTTCTCAAGGACACCTGTTTTCAGTTCTGAACGTGGAGCAGAGGCATTTTAATCTTTCTACATCTGCTCTGTTAAAGCGAGGAGAGCGCTTCACGGTTGCACAAGTGACTGAGGATCATTCACATCAGGCCAATGTGTTCCTGCGAGGGCTGAAGGACGCAGATAAAACATGATGAATTGACTGTCACAGACCTTCTTCCTATTAAACTTAAGATTATCACTGGCAGCTTTACACTGGTGTATAAGTCTAAGTTTGCATTTTGATGCTCTTCACACTGGTGCCATTTCTCATCATGACTGACTGTCTGAAAATGAAGTCTGAGATGAGAAGTCTGCTAAAGGCCTTTTATTAACTGGTCTGGTTAATAAAAGGCCTATTCTTTGGTCAAGGGCGACAGTGGCGCAGATGGTAGAGCGGGTCATCTCATGATCGGAAGGTCAGGGGTTCGAATCCCGGCTCCTGCAGGTGCAGACTTGTCCACTTCACCCACCGGCCGTATGAATGTTGTGTGAGAGTGATTGGTGTGCAATCACCACCAATCACTACAATGGTAGCTTACCACCACCAAGTCTGGAGTGAATGAATAATGACGACAGTGTAGCGCTTTGAGAACCTTGTGACACAGGCTTGTAAAGCGCAATACAAATGTAAGCCATTATTATTATTATTATTATTATTATTAAGTGTTTTGAAACACAGTATGTATACAGTATATACATATATTTGGACATCCATAATAAAATTCTAATTTCAATTTATGTATTTATGGAAAGTGAGCAACAAACAGTTTACCCTGTTGAACAAAGACAGATTAAGAAGTTAAAGTTTTTCCCCCCACATCACAGGCCTATAGTATTGTTGGTGGGGTATGGATAGATAAGACAGAAATTCTTGTATAAAGGCTAATTTATGGTCCCATTCTAAGCAGAAACAGATCCGTACATTTCCGCATGTAATGTAGCATGTGTTATCGAAACCTAACACCAGAGGGCGCTGTGAGTGCGTCCAAAACTTTACCAAAACAGGATAGGACCAAAACAATATGGCGCCAGCCGTGATGTTTTCTACACTACAAGAATATTCAAGAAAATGAGGTAAAGACATGGTAGTCCCCAGCGCTTAGCTCATGTGACACTAATACGCTTTGTTTTAAAAGAGCGAGTGACAGATTCGGGGCCTTTCTGTGTGGAGTTTGCATGTTCTCCTCGTGTCTGCGTAGGTTTCCTCTGGGTGCTCCGGTTTCTCCTATCACTAAAAACATGTACAATAGATCAGGATGAATGAGAGTGTGAGAGTGAGTGCAAATGTGGGACAACGGATGGAAATTAGCTACAATCCGGAGTGGTGTGTTTACATGCATGTGTGTTCATTAACATGCACTGACAAACCAAACAAACAATAAATAAATAAATTCACGGAAGCGACGGGCAGAAAGCTCCATGCGTATCCAAAAGCATTTCAAACGTATCTAAATGAGCCTTAACTGTGCATGCTGTCACTTTGTTCCTCATAATTCTGTTCTGTGAATATGACGGAAGAGAAGAACTCAACATCAAACTCTTCGTCGAGTGTCAGACACATATTCAACACGGACTTCTGAGGGTTCTGCTGCTGTCACGATCACATTGTGAGCACTTAACCTAACGTACACAGGGATCATGCTGAGGCAACAGATCAGGATCACAGCTCAGCTCAGGGACTTAATATTCACAACCGAAATTTGACGTTTCTGGCAAAAGAAATTCAACTCAATGTCAAATATTCCATGTTTTTTATTGTTACCATCGAAATATAGGCTGGTTATTTGAGGCTACAATATATATGTATTCACATTAATGTCACAAAGTTGAAACCTCATATGTAAAACTGAAATAAATAACGTAAGACAAGTGCTTCCCCAATTTCAGGGATTGATTCCGCATCCCTCAGTTTTTAAGGTAAAGGATGGAGGAATGCTTTAAGGTTAGGGTTTGATATTATATAACAGTGTGTAATGGGAGTTCTGTTTTGGTCTGTTTCCGCGATCCATCACACCAGTCCAAAAGTGCTCCGCTTTTACTGATTTACAAATTAAGCTCTGAGTAAAAGTTTACTTGAAAGCTCATTAAGACAACCTCATTAAAGTGATTTAATAGTTTTATTTTCTACACTACAGTGAATAAAATTGTGAATTTCCATGACGTGTTTTTTATTTCTTTTAGATAATACTCCAAATTTACAGCAGTAGTTTGTTTGGCTTTAAGAGCAGCGAGTGTCCTTCACACTCTCCAGTGCACAGTGACACATTTGTTGAATCCAGTACCAGCAAAACGCTCCCTGCACTCTGCGAAACAGGTCAGCGAGATCTTGGCAGATTTCTTCAAAATGATTATTTAATGGGTGCGCGTGTGCAGGAGCAGGATCCATTGGAATTGTGTCTGTGCGCCCTGGAAAGAGTGCAGGGGCAGATCAGATGTGACAGGCAGATTGCTGCGAGCTCGGGCTGCTCTGGAAAAGCAAGACAGCTTGTATTTGTCTGACGAGAAATACTTGAGTGCGACTTAGCAGCTCAGACACTAGCACCAGGACAACACGGGAACGCATCAGGACAAAACAGCAGAGTGTCGGACCACTGCACTGACCTTTGGCGAATAGATTTTTGTGTAAACTCTCCTCTAGTTCTGGAAAAAATGAAGGCTAATGAGCGTGGCATTCTGGTCACATCAAAGTTTTTGATTTTGCTCAGACAGACCAAGCACCAAAACACGTTATTACATTGCCCACGTCCAATATTCACAGAAAGGTCATGGCTGACAATGACTTTAAAGCCTTTTCTCCATCTGCTGGTGATACAAATACAGAATCATCCAGGTTTTTTTTATTATTATTGTGACTATTACCTGTTTTACAAACTTATTTTTCTTCTTTGATGGCACATTTCCTGACTTTTTGCACCCCCCTGTGTGATCCTATCTTAAGAGCTGTTGCAACAAGTGCATTTCTCCATTGTGAGATCAATAAAGTATTATCTTATCTTATCTTAACATAGAAGTCTCAAAGTAGAAATGAATAATTTGCACAGTGCACACAATGCTTTATATTTCCACAACTGTCTGAGTTTACAATATACTAATAACAGATTTCATTCCACTACTAGGAAAAAATCCGGTATAGTCTTTTTTAATTAAGTTTTTTCATGACATGGTCAGTTTTGTTTTAAGTCTGGTATACTTCTGGCTTTATTTCTCATAAATCCCCTCACTGTTGTGTTGACTAACCACTCCATGTCTTCCCTCTTTCTCATATTGGATGAGAGCAGAGTGTTTCTCTTGTCAATGCTAGTTAAGATTTGCTTTGCTGACACCTGCTGGTATAGCAATTAGATCGCATGCTTCTTTGTGGTCAGTCCCCCTCATCCTCAGTCATGCTCTGAGGCAGTTTTTCCCTCTGACAGTTCGGCCTAGATGCTCCGCTGCCTTTTGCTGTTATCTGATTAGCTGGAGCGAGAGACCAACCAGGATTCATTTCACTCCTGTCTCTCCTAATTTCATTCCAGGCTGTTGCCCAAGCAATGCCTCAAATCTTAAGGACCTTTTCAAATATGTTCAGCCCGTTCACAAACACATACTGTACCTCCGCCGCAGCATCAAACGGACTGAAATTAACAGAGGTAAAACAGAGCAACTTTCAGAGCATTCATGAATTCCAACACTGTGTTCGGCGTGGGGAAAGAAATCCACATTTACTTAAAAGAGGGCTGGTGTTTGGGAAAACGAAATGACTGAAATGTCTCAGACTTTTCTTGCCACACACCTTTTCATTTTTGTTTGGTACGTGTCTCATGCAAGATCCTGCTATTTTAATAACTAATGGCTTCCAGAAAACAAGATGAAGGCTAAGAATCAGGTTTAACTTATCTCTAAAGACAATTGGTTCTCGACTACAGGTGGGCAATATATCGCTTAGACCAGGGGTGTCAGACTCATTTTGGGTCGAGGGCCGAAATTCAACTAGGATTGCGGCTCGAGGGCCGCACATATTGTAAACAGGAAAATACTATTAATAAAACATTTTAAAATAAATTTATAACAACAATGAGCTGTTTTCATTCACTTCATTTAATCAACATTGTAAAATTGGACAAAGCCCTACAGGACTGTAGCCTCATAAATAATTCTAATGGCTTACAAGCCTGTGTCACCAGCGCCATAGCCAGGAGTTTAGAAATGTTAAGGTAAAAATAGGTTTATCTGGGGGGTCTGGAAGTCCTCCCCCAGGAAATTTTGTTTTTGCAGCTTTTATTATGGTACTGTAACAACCAGGCTCCTGATGTTTCCCCAACGGTCTCCCATCACAGTCCTGACCAGGCCCTGCCCAGCTTCAGGAACCTCACCGGGTCAGGCAGAGCAAAAAGCAGTATGGCCATAAGACAGTGTCAGTGCCCTCTGCTGGACAGGTGTGGAATTCCTTCCTTTAAAAAAAATAAAAAAATTGGCTATGGGATCGATAATGAAGTAGACATACTTTGGCCGAACAGAACCGGGTCTACTTGTAGAACCGGTTCTCGATTCCCATCCCTAATAATAGCCAATAATCCAATAAAACACAATAATTTCAAATGAACCACCACTCGCACCCTGCAACTGGCAAAATAGAGGTTATGCGTGTGATATCATAGCCACTTCCCATCACGGAAACGGCAACAAAATGAATGGCAAGTTTGAATCACTATTCATTGATTTGCCACTCAATTTGCAAAGTTGAAGGTTCTAGTATTTGCATCAGCGCTGTACGATTTAAACCTAATTGCAATTTTTCTGACAGAGATTGCAATTTTAATATTATTTATGTTGTATATTGTTCATTTCAGTGTCGAGGCATGGGATGATCTGGGCATTATGTCTCACGATGGCACACTTTGTTATGGTGAATTTTATTTTGATTCTGCTGTGGCTGGGCTTACTGTGTGGCATTTGCACACTTTGTTAACATTGGCCATGTGCTCTGGGGTTTTATGATGATTATCCTAATAAGCGATGATGCCAATTATGAAAAAATGCCACGATCGGCTAATCAGGCCTTCTTCACAATCACCAGTATTGTTTATTTTCCCGGCACTAGTATTGTCAGCAAAATATACTTCTAAAGCTTTTATACATCATGGTATTCATTAAATTCCAGCTTCATGAAACACTGGAGACATGACAGAAAAAACCTCAGCCTTTGAGGTTAGGTTATTGCAGCATTTAAAATTGCGGTGTCGATTCGATTGCGATTTGTGCAGCCCTCATTTGCATCTAGAATTAAAATGTGCATAACCTCTATAGAGCATGAAAGTACATTTGGTTACATTATGTAGATTTTTGGATCTCATGCTAGAACTCCACAAAGACGTCAGCTCAAAAAGATGCTGTCATGACAAAGGCAGTGTGGAGCAGAAGTCTCCGGGGGCCCAGGACAGTGCGGTGAATAAACGCCCTGAGCGGACCCCGTGGCTGTAAATGAGTTCAGTGTGGGCTTTTGAAGAGGCTTGTTTCGGCCTCATAATTTGACCCAACGGAGAGAGAGAGAGAGACAGAGAGAAAGAGCTCTGTGTGTGAGCCGGGCGGGCGAGGCTTTAGTGAGATAAGCTGAATTATTGCTAATAAAGCTCTCTGGATTAAAGCGAGGATTGTATAGCGTGTGGGTGGGTGTTTGCGTGACGGAGCGCTCCCCCGTGATCTGTTCATGCACATTTGCTTTATCCCAACAAATGGGGACGGCGCTTGTGTGCCAGATTTGGCTGCGGCTACAAATAAACGATATACCCAAGTAACAACAAAAACGCAATCAGCCAGACAGCGGCGCGCCTGGGATTCCGCGCCGGTTCATTGGGGGGGATTTGAATGCGCGCCGGCAACATTTGGAGTGGGCTTGATGGCTCAATCAGCGAGAGCTAATCACAGTCTCTGCCGGGAAGAGGCGCAGACGGAGACGTGGTAAAAGTGAGCACCTCAGCGCACCTTTTTCCCCCCCGGGTTTCCTGAAGGGCGAGTCACGTGAACCCGGATGACATGCGCGTAGGGTTTTTCACATTAAAAACTGGGACAAAAATATGATTTCTTTTTTGGAACGGTAAAACTGTTTGTGAAAGTCTAATGTTTGACCAAATTAGCTTTAGGTGATGGATAATTGAGCTTTTTAGTACTAGAACTAGCTCAGCCACTTTACAAACTTAATGTTTGAGGAACACGTGGCCAAAAGTCATAAAGTATCAAGTAAATATTCTGCTTTTGGACATTTTTCATCATTTTACTCACATTTTTTTGTTTTTTTCATGTTTTTCCATAATCTTCCTCACCTTTTTTCACAATTTTTGTCACGTTTTTCATCCCTTTTCATTTTTTCGTCTTTCTTTTTTGGTCATTTTACTCACATTTTTTGTCATAATTTTGGTCCTTTTTCCATATTTCGTAATTTTTCTTGCTTTTTTGTAATTTTTTAATAATTTTGCGTCATTTTCTCATGCTTTCTTGTAATTTTTCTTACTTTCTCTTTGCATTTTCCCTCACATTTTTCATCTTGGCCAAAAATAATGCTGCTTGGGACAAGGCACTGGTGAAAAAACAGGAACAACTGGGACAGAGGTTGTGTAAAACTGGGACAAATGAATGGTTTCAGATAAATTCAAAGGGACATGAGATAGAGGGCTCAAAACTGGGACCCGGGTAAACTGGGACCCGGGTAAACTGGGACCCGGGTAAACTGGGACGTCTGGTCACCCTACATGTGCGGGATACGAGTCTGTGGCGGTGGCAGAAAAGCAGCGGGCGCAAAACAAAGCTCCTCATTAGGAATTTGCGACTGCGGGGCACGGGCTGGCGAGTCGCGGAGAGTGAAAAAACACAATCAAAGGCACGTGAAAAACGAGGAGCATCAATAAGCAGACCCTTCGTGTGACCATCGGGGGAAGTAATTAAATTGTGTTGACAAAGTCTGCTCGGGCCGGAGAGAAGAATGGCAAGGCACTTTTATCTGGATGGAGTCACCTAAAACAGGGCCAGGAAATGTTAATTAGTCCTCGGTCTGCGTTGCTATTGCGCGGCGCATTTCTCCACCAAAGCCTTTGATTGTCCTCTCCCGTTTGTGCCCGTCTGCTCTTTCATGATTCAAAAGAGCAGGACCTTCTTATTCTAAAACAGTACTCGATGGGAAACTGGAGCCCACATCGTCGACGGAGTATAACAATAACAAGCGCTGAAAAATAGCCCAGTATTCATGAGGAGTACATTTGTTTTCATCTAAACAAAACTTTTGGATAGGGTTCAAAACAGACAATGATATTTTCCCGATGACATTTCACAAAGCCAGTGTTATTCTAAATGGATGTTAGCGTTAGCACATGTAGATGAATAGGCCGCTCCAGATGGGTTGTCATTTGATTAGGGACCTGTCAAAGCGCCGCTCTGTTTACAATACTGCAGAGATTTGTTTTGTGCTATTGACACCCACATTTTCGGCTTTGTTTTAGACTGGGAGAACGGATGCTGGCGATGATGAAAGCTCCCACAGAGAACAGGATCGAATCGAATGTTAGTTGAACATTAGACAAGAAATACGTCGCTCTGTGGGGAACTACAACAAACATTGTCCATGAACTGAAATGAGCTTAAAACAATATTAAAAAGAGCTGTGTTCAAATGTTTTTATATGTGAAATCTAACTCCAGTGGAAGGCTTAGTACCGTTGAACAATACCAATACTTGTATCGAGAAAACAGCACAATATATCGCAAAAAATATTGTATCGCAATATTAGGTGATGCAATATCCGTATCGTAAGAAGCCACAAAATATCGCAGAATTCACTTAAGTCTTCCATCTGACTGAGATTTTTAGATTTCACACTCTAAACCAAACATGCATGGAGCTTATACATGTGCAGAAGTTCAGTTTTAGTTATAACTTGCCCATCCATCCATCCATTTTCTTCCGCTTTATTCGGGGTCGGGTCGCGGAGGCAACAGTCCGAGCCGAGATGCCCAGACATCCCGATCCACGCACACCTCATCCAGCTCTTCCTGGGAGATCCCAAGGCGTTCCCAGTCCAGCTGAAAGACCTTGTCTTTGCAGCGTGTCCTGGGTCTTCCCCGGGGCCTCCTCCCAGTGGGACGTGCCTGGAACACCTCTCGAGGGAGGCGACCAGGAGGCATCCGAAACGGATGCCCGAGCCACCTCAGCTGGCTCCTTTCGACGTGGAGGAGTAGCGGCTCTGTTCCGAGCTCCTCCCAGGTGACTGAGCTCCTCACCCTATCTCTAAGGGTGCGCCCAGCCACCCTGCGGAGGAAACTCATTTCGGCCGATTGTATCCGGGATCTTGTCCTTTCGGTCATGACCCAAATCTCATGACCATAGGTGAGGGTAGGAATGTAGATCGACCGGTAAATCGAGAGTTTCGTCTTTCGACTCAACTCCCTCTTCACCACAACAGTCCGATACAGCGACCGCATCACTGCAGACG
>OMNZ01097501.1:0-10654 GCA_900303255.1 Lesueurigobius sanzi | reverse complement strand
CAAAAGATTAAAAGGGTATGTAAACTTATGAGCACAACTGTAAGTAAAATGAACTGCCAATGTAACAAGTATTTGTGTACTTAAATTAAGGAAAAAAAAAAAACATTGCCGTTAAAATTAAAAAAACAAATCTAAATTTAATTGATATTAGACACTTCTTAAATGCAAAGTGGCTTGTTTCATTGGCAGATCATTTTACTTACCTTCTCCAATCAAGAGCAAATCTTCTTATTTCAAGAAAATTTGACTACTTTCTTGGTCAGTTTTTGCAGTGTAAGCACGTTTCACAATATTATTTTCACAAACTGCGATTACAATATACAAAGGAGGACAAAACAAATTTGTTTCCACTACTAGGGAAAAAAAATCCGGTATAGTGCCTTCAAACACTCTTAATAAATCCGACTGTTTGTGGATAATTGATATCCAGTCTGTTTTTGTTCTTTTTTTAGACTGCATATACCGTCCCAATCCTGGCATTTGCCTTTGTCTGCCACCCTGAAGTTCTTCCCATCTACACGGAGCTCAGAGAGTAAGTCACAGCCTGTTTTAAAACAAACTGTTGCGTCCCGTGAATGAAGCATCAATGTTATCATTCCTCCCTCCAGTGCCAACAAGAAACGCATGCAGAAAGTAGCAAACATCTCCGTCCTGGCCATGTTCGTCATGTATCTGCTAACGGCTCTTTTTGGATACCTCACTTTTTACGGTAAGACCCGAGTCTAACCTGAGCAAAAGTTCACTCTTGTGTTACCAGCGCTGTGTAAACTCCACGGACTCTTTGCACTCTTGTGTTTATTGCAGCTGTTATTGCCTGCAGCGGACTGCATTTCTCAGTATTGGCCTTTTCGGTTTTGTTTGGTGCTGTTTTCTGTGTGCGCTCTGAGGCCCGAGGGCCAGTCCCAACTCGTGATGCCTAACAAGACTTTACAAAGTGACAAGATTTTAAAACAAGCGGGACAGGGCCTTCTCGGTGGTCGACCCCAGACACCGAGACACTCTGCCCCTGAGTGGAGTGCTTTAAGCCTCGTCTTAAGCCCAGACACTGCAGGTGAATAGGGCAAAACATTGAATTGAGTGATATCAATTTGCTGGACATAACTGACATAAATACCAGATCTATATTTTCAACGACAAAATCTAAATAATTTATGAAGCCAGGTTTAAATTTATGGTTTTATTTCATTGATATATTAGTTACAAAGAATTGTTGGGGGGATTTTAAGTATTTTGTTTAGTTCTTTAATAATATTTAATTTAATTAGTTATTATTAAATAAAATTCAAATTTTGCCTTGTTTTTTTTTCAAAGGTTCAAAACTCAATAAATATTGAAAAATCCCTCTAAAAAACATTTTAAAAATATTGTTAAGTACAAGACTGGAAAGTGTGGAGTCTGTAGGAGCTACTAAAGTGGAAGAAAAATGCATTTTGAGAAAGCGGCCTTTGAATTTACAATTTCTCATTTAGGTCTATGGTGAAACGTTGAATCAGTCCAATAATTAAACACCTTATTGTGAAAATTTGGCAATTTATTTGTTACCAGGTGAAAGTTTTTAAACTGGCACAAAATCTGAAAATGAAAAATATTTACTTTTGCCTGTAGTGCTTCCCCTTAAGACCCACTCTGGCTTTTAACTTGCCATGAGTTTTGTGGTTTTGTCTTATTTTTACTGATTTTACTTATTTTTTGTTTGTTTGTTTGTTGCTTTTACTTATTTGTTTATTGTTATTGTATTGATTTAACTTATTTATTGTCATTTTATGGTACTACTTTCACTATTTTTAAAATTTGAATTTTTTGCCTTGCCTTTTAATTGTATTCTTTGTCCGTGCAGCACTTTGGAAACCATTTCAGCTGTTCAAATGTGCTATATAAATAAAGTTGGTTTTGGGCTTGTAGGTGCGGTGGAGTCTGAGCTGTTGCACACTTACAGCAGAGTAGACCCTCTGGACGTGCTGATCCTCTGTGTGCGTCTGGCTGTGCTGGTGGCCGTCACGCTCACCGTCCCCGTGGTGCTGTTCCCGGTAAGAAACACGGGGCTCTCACTTCAAACACGCAGTACTGAATATACACACAATCACCAGACATCCCAGTTTACCCAGGACAGTCCCAGTTTTGAGCCAAAACCATTGATTCGACCCAGGTTTACACAGGAATCCCAGTTTTTGGCCAATGTGATCCACAAGGAGCACACTTTTTTTAATTGAATTTTGTTGAAATTTCACACAGCGGGCTGACAGATGAGTGGGTTAAGAGCTTGGTTGGTGGAAACAATGGTGGATCTAGAAGAGAGCTCTGTGCTGACTCAGTTATTCAAAACAAAACAAAACATGACGAGGCGAGTGAGTCTTTCTTGGCTAAGTACGTCAGTAAATCCATTCAAGCTTTGCAAAGATATTAGACAAGGCAAATTTATTCACACACTGCAATTCAATTCATTATCAAACAATTACATAAAATTACAAGAAGACGATCAATCCATAAAACAAAAATATAATAATTAATTACTGAATGTACTTTCAGTGTCATATAGCTACAAAGAACTGTTTTCAGCCTGAATTTGAACATGAGTTGAGGCCTGTGTCACATCTTGTGGCACTGTTCCAGATTTTAGCAGCATCAAACAAAATATTAAACATGATATTCTTTTTAACCCTTACAAATGAGTAACTTCTGCCAACTCTTGAGGTGTCTTGTAAAAATCTCCGTGGCTCACAGTCTTTGTTGAAAACACTTGATGTGGATTTTCTTGTATCTGTATCTATTCACCACATGACGATAATATCAAGGCCTCGGAGCCCTGCGAACGTTCTTGGAAAAAGAGTTTAGTCAAAGCACTCACATTGTATCAGGATTAAGTTGTTCTTGGCTGCCACGTGCTTCTGGACTAACCTTTAAAAATGTGGTTGCAATAGTGACTTGACATATTTTCTTTCAGATACGGAGAGCCGTGCAGCAGATCCTGTTCCCTGATAAACCTTTCCACTGGGCCAGGCACATTTTAATTGCATTCACTCTCATCTCCCTGGTCAACCTGCTTGTTATCTTTGTGCCTTCTATTCGTGACATCTTTGGCATTATCGGTGAGATTAGAACAAATAAATACTGTGCCTTTTCATAGTGACAACATGACTAAGCCTGACAATATTATGGTTGTGTTTGTTTTCAGGTGCGACTTCTGCACCGAGTCTCATCTTCATTCTGCCTGGAATCTTTTACATCCGTATTGTTCCGAAAGAGCAGGAGCCTATGGCCTCAAGACAAAAGATTCAGGTACGGTGTTACATATAGAACTTTACAAACTTGGTCATCTAAGACAGTGGTTCCCAACCTTTATTGTCTTGCGTACCCCTTGGGCCTTTCATTTATACTCCAAGTACCCCCTGCTTCGATGGTTTTGCTGATAAGTTAGAAAGTGAATGATGAAAACTCCAATTTATCAGTGAAAAGGCGCTAAATACACACAATTTCTCACTCTATACGGTTATTCTTTTAAAAAAAATAGCTTTTCTTTGAACATAATAATCAAAAATACAATTTATTTTGTCCCCGTACCCCTGGTTGGAAAACACTGATCTAAGACATGCCTGTCTCAGTAACCTGTTAATCAAAACAACTGCCCACACTTCAATTTACGTTACACAAAATCATACTATTCATTGTATTACCTGGCTAAATAATGGTCTAAATCAGGGGTCGGGAACCTTTTTAGCTAAAAGAGCCAAAAAAGTCACATATATTAACATGTATTTCCATGAGAGCCATACACGTTTTTTTTTTCACTCTGAATACAACAAAATGTGTGAATTAACATAAAATAGTTCTTACTAGGGATGTAACCATTTAGTTATGAAATAATAAATATTTATTATTAGCCAGTATTTATGATCTCTGTTTTTTACAATTGGTTTCCCCTGTGTCCACAATTCTAAACAAAATACAAAACAAAAGCATGTGCCCCAAAGTGAACAGCCTCTTGTTAAGTTTCACTTTGACATCACAGAGCAGCCTTTGGTGTTTGGACTGTTCCTGGACAAATTTATGGTGGGGAAAAATATGTTTTACTGTGATTGGACAATGCACACGTGGAGAAGAATGGTATTTTAGGACCAACAAGGGATTTTATGAATTTGGACCACAATATGCTCTGCTCTGGATTGTTACACACAACATGGTCGTCTTCAGGGGAACCCGAACCAAGCCCACACTGTTTTTTAAATTTTTTATCATGAAATGTAACCCCTATTACTCATTGTGTTAAGAAATGCAGCTAAGATTTATCTGAGAGCCACATGCAGTCATCAAAAGAGCCACATCTGGCTCCCGAGCCATACGTTCCCTTCCCCTGGTCTAAATAAATTAAATAAATAATAATACCTAGCATGCTTGTCGGAGGCGAGTATTGCTTTAAAGGCCCTGTACCTGATTTTTTTGGTTTACTATGATAAAGGGAAGTTTGCTGTGGTCCAACCTCATTCTGAAGTTTCCCAACGCGTTTCATATCGGGTTTGCGCCCTCTGCTGGCAACTTGTCTGACTTCATTTTATTTCATAATAAGTCCTAGGGGTATTTTTCAGAGGACACACACTATTTAAAATGACACTACACAAACGGTATACCAAGGTGTCTAAATGCCTGAATAAAGCATAGAATTGGACCTTTAAAGCTCTTGGGAACGAGATGGATAGAATATACATTGAGAATAAATGGCTACAGACCTCATTTTCCCCATAGAACAATAGCATAGAATTATAGCTATATTAAAGGTTTATTTAGTCCAAATCCTGGAAGCAGGGTGAAAGCAGGGAGTGGAGAGAAAGGACAGACTTACCCACTTGACTATCAGGGCCTTTTAGTATTAGGAGACATACTGTATATAATCAGATCATGGTTTTTGAAATTTCTTATTCCTTTTTCTAGCTACTGTCTTGTGCAGTGGCTACAACATCTATATAAACACAATTCGCAATATACAGTAGTAGCATTGTAAACTGAAATGTCCTTCTTCCTCCACTAGGCGGCGTGTTTTGCTGGGCTCGGCGTCGTCTTCATGGTCATGAGCTTGTCGTTCATCATCATAGACTGGGTGACTGGGGAATCCCGGAGCGGAGGCGGGCACTAACCTGCTGACTGAACAGACTCGCTGCGAAACTGTCCACCAAAGCTCTCCCTGTCGGTAAATTACCCCTCGACTGCCCGAGGGAAAAAAAAACAAAAAGACAAAACCTGAATGCTTGAATCTATGCACACACACCAAAGAAAAGCATTTAAAATGTGAACGTGAGGGCAGACCCGTCCCCCGCAGAGGAGAGATGACAGGTCATGGGGGTATATCTTATGACTGAAATGGGCCTATTAGAGGTGGAGGCATGTGAAGGAGAAAGGGGGATACCATGACTCAGATGGCTGACCAGATTTAAATAATTTGGCTTAAAAACAGTGCAGGACCTACGTTTAGATGTGTGGAATCTCCTCTGAGCTACTTCCTTATCAACTCTCATTTTACAGCAAACCAAGTGTATTTAAACCTGTATTTTGATAAAAACCTTTCCACGCTAATTCTGTTATAAGCTGCTGGTGACTTGGTGTGGTGTCCCCGAAATATTAATATGGCTGTGTTTAGATCGGTTTAACTATGAAAACCTACAATGAAACAACTATAAGGATTTCCAAAGGTGGGTAGTGCTTTGTTACATTTACTCGAGTACGCAACTTTTCTGGGATAATTGTACCTCTCTTTGTAGTTTATGACAGTACTTTTTGGTTCTGCTTTAGTAATATTATTTGTAATACTCTTGAGAAAAAAAATGTAAAGTTTTTTTTAAAATCCTTTTTATTGCATTTTCTGTGGAAACATAATTTTTTTTGTATTTGTTGGATTACATAGATAAACGTAAATCACTTTTAAACTGGAATTGTTACTCAGAAGCCAATTAGTACTTTTGAAATCACTTTTTAAGGTGAGACACTGCAGGTGAATAGGGAAAAATTAAATTGAGTTATATCAATTTGAAACTTTTGCTGTATATTACGGACATAAATATGAGGAAAAAATGTATTGCATTTTAAAACTGCCAAAATTGTCTATATTTTCTGCGACAAATCTAAATACAGGGTTTCCGCAATGAATTGTGTCAAAAATAAGGCCTTAAATGTCATTAAAAACATTTAGTAGAATTCAAACTGGCATTAATCAAAAGATCTTGGAAAATCATCATATTGTTAAACTAATCTTACAGCATAAGTTTGTTAAAATAACAAAAATGAGGATCTAGACTGGAGTTTTGGCAGAAACCACACTGTATTTCTGGTAAAATGTCGTCCGTTGTATCAAATTTTCTATTGAATTTGGAAATTAATATTAAATGTGTATTGATTTGTGGCGTTTGTAGCATCAAAAATTTAGTATTTTGGAGTTAAAATAACCATAAAAAGCATTAAATTTGATTGCCGCTACCTGTGTATACCCTGAACTAATGGATGAAGCTAGAGTCAACAACGATTTGTTTGGAGGGGATTTGGGATATTTTGGTTATTTATTTAAGAAACTAGTTATTTGTGATATCTGTAAAATTTTCTCAATAAATCTCAATAAATCAGGCTAGGAATTAAATATTAAAAAATCCCTTTGAACGAACCTTCACAATATTGTTAAAGGGACTCAACCGAGTTTGATCATTATCTGCCCTAAAACATAGATACAAAATCTAAATGTAGATGAAATTATATGCTTTTTCTTATTTTATGTGCAAAAATACTTGCCAAGTCAAAATGACTCAAAATAAAGTCAAATATTCTGAATTCAAGCTAATTTAACTTATCAAGATGTCACTTTTTGCATTTGTCATTGAAGTTGCAATTTCCCATATAAATTCTATGGAGAAACATTGAACTAGTGAAATAATTGCACCTCTTATTCTTAGATTAGCTCATGTGTAAAATATACAGTATATATGTAAAGAGAGCAAAAGGGCCCAAAGCCTGATAATTGTGAATATGTTTTGCCGGCAGTGTTAAGTAATTACTTGGGTTACCGCTTTGTACATGTTTGTTACTCTTACTTGGGTAATTATTTTTTCTACTCTGCCCACTTCTGACGATTTCTAAAACTTTTATTGATGATGTTTTTAAAGTTACCGAGTGCTGCTTCTCATTCGGTGCTATGTGTGTGGGGACTTTACCTCGATTCGTGGACATCAGTGAAAGTGTTACTGAGACGCACGTGGTTTATCTAAAAGCGCTGCTCTTTTTACATTTCATGACTCGGACCCAATGAGATAAACCAACAACAAAAAAAAACATTACGAAGAAGGATATCATACTTTTATTTATTTATTTTTTATGCAGACGATCCTCAGCAAAGGTCACGGCAAATAGAAAACAGTCCAGTGTTCAAAGCGTCGGCATAGCACTCCAAAGAACTGTGAGCAAACGTAATAATGGATCTTAAGTTAAAACAATGCAGTCTGTTTTCGATTTTATGAAGTTGTTGCTCTTCCTGTACATTTTGAATTAATATAAATGTCACTTGTCAATAAAAGTCTTTGTACAAACGTTTACTGGTGTTTGGCTGTGTTGCCTGTGACATATAGGGGTTATTCGCGATCTAATCAAAATTCGAAACACTGATTTATGTCCTACGAAACCAACAAAAAACCTTCTCCAACTGTAGTTTAGGCAGGGCTGTCGACAGATTTGCTGGGGCCCCGGGCGAGAAAGGTACATATGGGCCCCCTTCCTCCTTTTCTATTATATTTAATACAAAATGGGCTCCTTCATGGGCTGTCCAAGTCCTGGGGCCCGGGGCAACTGACCCTCCTGACGAGCCTGAGTTTAGACATCTACAAACATGTTCTGAAATGCGTATGATTCTGCTATTAGCTTGGCACTTTATATTTCAGTCTTCTTTTTTTGATTTATTGAATACTTTATTTTGAGCCATACAAAAAGTAGATTCTGTACCATACTGCAAACACATACTGGGTAAATAATCAGTACAAATCTAACAAAAAAAACGAAAGATACAGGCAGACTCTGTCCAAAATTTGACAATTTTAATTAAACATACTGTATTTGTACTAATAAATGAAAAACTAGCTCAAAAAGGAGTAGGAAGAAGACTTATTTGCTCCCACCCACTATTCATCCTTAGAGTCTTTCAAATGTTATGGCCTCTGAAGTTATTTTCCAAGTGCCTTGTGAACTGAATCTTTATTTTTAAACATAAATGACTAATCTAATCACACTTCTAATCACAATACTTTATCAAAACCGTGCACAGCGAAAATCTGAAGTGCTTTACCTCTTTTTCAAAATGGAAGTAACCTACTCATTTGTTGGTGCGTCTGAAAGATAGAAGAAAAGAATGTGGGTTTAGAGAAGTGTGGTTGTTCGTTTCCTGCTCGAGTCGATGTGTGCGCAAAACAGAGAAGAGACACTTCCTATAACAGCACAGGGCTCTGCACTTTGACGGAGGTGCTACAGGGTCTGTTTAAATGCTGCGCACAATATCTTTTAAAGGCGGAAAGCATCCAAAGTGAAGAGCAATGAGCCGCGGATCAAAAAGTAAGGCCGAGAGTGCGAGGAGCTCCCTGCTGAGCGCCCAGGAGAATGAGAAGCTCGAGGATCTGCTGGGCAGAAGGTGTGCCGTAAGTCTTCATCTACTCACACAGCTGTCATTTCATTTATCTATTACAAAATGTCTAAAATATCAAGCCTTAAAATAAACAAGACAAGCCAATATTCACAGAACAAACATATTTCAAAATTGGGAAAACCCTATACTGTATGTGGCGCTTATCTCTTAAATGGGGCCCTCCAACACATTTTATAACAATTCCTAAGATAATGACCTACCATACTAATGTTAATACCTTTTCTATATTATTAACAGTCATAGATATTGCAGTAAAATAGAACAAACCCATCAAAACACAATTTTTATCCTTGAAACGTTCTTGTATATTCAACTTTCTCCGTGTCTTAAAGCCTTCAGTTATACTTTTTAGAAGCATACCATTTGAATTTCAACCATGTCGTTGTGCCTTTAAAATAATAGACTATTTTACCTTATAATCTTCCCCCCTCTAATTCACAGATGTGTCTTCATTTGAAAAGTCTAATATTTAATGATGAAGCCCACGCTGAAAGCTTTATATAGTGCCAACATTAGGTCATACCACACTGGAGTCATCTGTAACAGGAAACAGTGGGTGAACCATCTCTTCCTCTGCTGTCAGCATGAGCCACACAGAAGTGCAGGCTCCGTGCCAAACAGAAGTTGCTTTGTTATAATAATAGTATCAGTAATCAGTCATTTGAAACTGCAAAAACAAGAATACATTTGAGCCAGAAGTCATACATCGCCTCTTTCACTTGTTCTGAGCACTTCAAGTTGTTTTCTGGCTGAATACGGAAGTGGCTGTATTCATAAAATGCACCACTGAAACACATAAGATGTTCATGAAAAGTGCGGATTGCTTTGCAGTTTTGTTTAAAGCCAACATTTCTCTGCAATAAATAGAGTTAAAAACAAGAATTTATTTCCCAACTTGTGTTTTTGTTGAGAAAATTACCTAAAAAAAACACATGCACCCTGACTTATATTTAGCTGGGAGCAGGACATCACCGGCTTGTCTCCATGACTTCAGGAGCCAAGGCAAGACACAGCAGGGGAATATAAGGCCAATATTTTAATTGAGTGATATCAATTTGAATTTTTTGATGTATATGACTGACATGAATGTAGGAAAAAATATATTGCAACTTTTCATTTCATATTTTAATTTCAATTTCAATTTCCCATAATATTATACAGTGGGGGGAAAAAAATGTAGTCAGCCACAATTGTGCAAGTTCTCCTACTTAAAAAGATGAGAGAGGCCTGTAATTTTCATCATAGGTAGACCTCAACTATGAGAGACAAAATGTGAAAAAGAAACCCAGAAAATCACATTGTCTGATTTTTAAAGAATTTATTTGCAAATATGGTGGAAAATTAGTCTTTGGGTACCTACAAACAAACAAGATTTCTGGCTCTCACAGAGCTGTAGCTTCTTCTTTAAGAGGCTCCTCTGTCCTCCACTCGTTACCTGTATTAATGGCACCTGTTTGAACTCGTTATCAGTATAAAAAACACCTGTCCACAACCCAAACTCACTATTACCAAACTCCAGCTGTCAAAGGACACCTGAAACAAAATTGTAGACCTGCACCAGGCTGGGAAGACTGAATCTGCAACAGGTAAGCAGCTTGGTGTGAAGAAATCAACTGTGGGAGCAAATATTAGAAAATGGAAGACCTACAAGACCACTGATAATCTTCCTCAATCTGGGGCTCCACGCAAGATCTCACCCCGTGGGGTCAAAATGATCACAAGAACGGTGAGCAAAAATCCCAGAACCACACGGGGGACCTAGTGAATGACCTGCAGAGAGCTGGGACCAAAGTACCAAAGGCTACCATCAGTAAAACACTACACCGCCAGGGACTCAAATCCTACAGTGCCAGACATGTCCCCCTGCTTAAGCCAGTACATGTCCAGGCCCGTCTGAAGTTTGCTAGAGAGCATTTGGATGATCCAGAAGAGGATTGGGAAAATATCATATGGTCAGATGAAACCAAAATAGAACTTTTTGGTCAAAATTGAACT